>PVKN010019598.1:0-16285 GCA_004027915.1 Capromys pilorides | reverse complement strand
CCATTGTTAAGTTTTTCTTGTTTTGAAATTCTGTACTATATGTACTCTTATTACTGTTTTCCTGTCTTTGTTTCTGCTATTTTTACTCTTTAAAATAAAATTAAATCAACCTGAAAAAATTATTAAATATTTTCCTGTTAAAATGAAACCTACCATTGTAACTTCATTATTCTAGGCATAATAATATTTTTAAATGGACAGTAGAACCCACTAAGTAAAAGTAAAGAAAGATTCATGTTGATTTTAAGCACGAGGACCCTAAGTTATTATTACTATATCCAAAGCAGTAGGAGAGAAAATTGAATGACAGTTGAGCCAATTTTTTTTTTTTAACTGGAGATTCTTTTTTTTTTTTTTTTTTGTCAGGACAGGGGCTCAAACTCATGACTTTGCATTTGGCAGGCAGGCACTTGTGCCATGGAGCTATCTCCCTGGCCGCAGTTGAGCCAATTTTTGATACATAGAAGACAGCAATAAATTAGTTACTTTATAATCCTTATATCTGTTCTAAATAGGCTATCATTTATTTCATTTATTAGTAAATGAAATATTAGTATTAGATGAAGTCTTAGATGAAGATTATTAAACTCTTATTCTTTGTGAGCCATCTTTTTTGGCATTTTATTACCTAAGTCCTGAAAATAAACAGTCGTATGAGTTGCACATAGTTATGCCCCTTTTACAGATGAGGAATCTGAACCTTGGTGAGATTTGAAGCTGGTTTATATGGCCATACAGCTAGTTAATGATGGACCTGGGATTTAAACCTGGTTGCGCCTTACTTAAGACCTATCCTCTTACCCTTTGCAAAAGCCTTTACAAGAAGCAGGCTGAAAACCATACCATAGTAAATGGCAGCATAAGATCTAAATGCTTGCCTTTCTAACCCAAGTATCATGTCCAAGCCCTTACAAAGACAAGTTTCCTAAGCTTATCAGTAAGATTTGAGAATGCTTTCTGAATAAATTGCTAAAGACACCACACATTAAAACAAACAAAAAAAGAAAACAAATATAAGTTGTACCTATATGACATTCAAACATCTGAAGCCCTAAAGCAGCGCAGATCTTATTTATTCAAAGTGTTTTTCATTTGCCTTGATTTCAGATTACAGTCTTTTAAAAAGAATATTATAGTCATGTGAAGTTGTTAGAGAATATTTAGGAAGTTTCTTATGATAAACATAAATTATGATAATTCTTTTACACCAGGCTATAAAGAAGTATCCAAATGACATGTCAAGAAGTCTAGAAAGGGAGAGTTAGTGATTGAAGACCAAGTGGAAAGCTAGGGATGTAGCTCAGTGGTTGGGCACTTGCCTAGCATGTACAAAGACCTGGGTTCAGCCCCCAGGAAGGAAGACAAAAGAAAAATAAAGACCAAATGGTGAAGGCTCCCTTTTGGCTAATATAGTTTGTAGTGAGCCTAACTCAAGCAGCTCATTTCTCTGTTCCCAGAGCCCTTCTAATGCTTAGTAGGATCAACAGCACTAAGAGTGAAACTTGTAGAGAAAGTAGAGGGAAGTAGAGAAGTTAGAGGGAAGAATATTCCCCTTAGTTTTTCTCTGGAGGAGCTTCCCTCTAAGTGAATGAAGTGTAATTCAACCAGTTGAATCATTGAACTTTTCTATTGCATTGGAACTCATAAAAGAATTTTTCTTATGAAAAACACTGCTTACCATTTCAACAGTTTAACACCATAGCCTATTCAATCACTTCATAATAAAGTTGAGTAGATAATGACTTCACTAAAACAGTGTCAGACTCTCCTCAGTGAAATATCATTGGCATGAAGGTTCAAAAGGAAAGGATCAGACCTGGAGAGTAAAAACAAGAGTTAACAGCATTTTATTTACTGGACAACAATGGCTCCCACCTTAAAGATACTTAATCTGAGTGAGAGGAAAATAATTCATATGACATAATATGAAATTTTTAAGATACTGTTAACATGGGAAATGGTACATAGATAGTAGTCAATGCAAAAGAACATTTTCCAACATTATTTTTTTTGTAATGGAGTAGATTGACTTAAGCAGTCCAGTCCTATAGCAACTGTTCTTGTGCAGATATTGCCTGCTAAGCATTGTGATGCTGGAGATGTAACGGTGTACACAACAGCCTGAAAATCTCTCCTTACAGAGTTTCTCTTATAGAAGGAGACAGAAAATATGCAATTAAGGAAAATACATGGTACATTAGATAACAATAAATGCTATGACATAAAAAACACAAGAATAAGGAAGGAGGGTTGCCGTTTTTAAGAAGGGAGGCTAGGGTTTGAGGTATATTTTTTATTAAAATTAAATCATTAGTCTATAGAAGCTAAAGTTGAAACAGTGAAAGGAATTCAGTTGAAGAATGAGAAGGTGTCAGGTGGAAGAAAGGAATGTTTATCTGTTTGCTGAGCTTGGGTGTGTTCTTTGCTTGGGTAGATGTTTAAGAGTGTATTTTGGTTTTGGTTTAGCTCGTCCTGGAAATAAAATGGGGTGGTAGTATTAGAGACATTATTTCTGTCAGTGGAGTAGAATTCCGCACATCTTTCCCTGAAATCTCGACACACGCTTCAGTGATGGAGAACACTTTCATAGAATGCTCTTTGTGATACAGGAATCTTCACTTGTAGGAAAAAAAATGTCACTCTGTCCTGCTAAAATTCGGAAAGGTCCCCCTACTTAAGGACAATCTGTCTGTTCCCATGTTTTTGCAGTACCCAGCTTATCAAGATATTGTCATTGCATAGTTATTCTTGTATTCATCTACTTTATACATTCCTTTATTTATTTAGATTTTTTAAAGCATTTCTGATATTGCTTACATTGCCATAGGTTTGTTTTGTTTTGTTTTGGCGGGACCAGGGTTCAAACTCAGGACCTTGCACTTGCCAGGCAGGCACTTGTGCCACAGAACTATCTCCCCAGCCCCTGTTTTATTTTTTTAATGACTAGGTATTAGCTGTCTTTGTTCTTTTCAGTTCTCCAAGCCTTCCTGTTTTCATGAAGTCAAGCCTGTCCCAACCCAACCCTGTTTTGGCTAATAGTTTTCTCTGAGATCATTGGTAATTTCCATTTTGCCAACTTTAGTCTTCAAATAGAGGTTAAGACCTTTATTTTAACTTGTTTACTTGATCTTATTCACTTGGGGTAATCTCCAAATTGCATTATATACCTTAAGTGAAATAAGTGAAAATATATAAGTACCAGATAAAGTACCCAACAGAAGCTGGAGGTACAGTTCAGTGGTACAGCACTTCCCTGGCATTCATGAGGCCCTGTGTCCCATCCCAGCACTGAGAAATGTTTAAAAGTACTTAGCTAATGACAATTTTTTTTTTTTTTGAACCAGGAATTGCACTCAGACCCTTGCACTTGCCAGGCAAGCACTTAGCACTGAGCTATCTCCCCAGCCCAGCTAATGATAGTTTAATGTAAGTGAATTTAATATTCCTTTACACTGTATTAGTTCTGTTTCAGTTCAGTGCTTTATACCTTGTAGATATTCAGCACACTTTGATTTTTTTTAATGAATAAATGAGTGAAGCAGTCACCTCTTCCCTGTCTCCTTTCATGGTTCTTCTTTCCCTCTGTGACTTCAAATATGTATCATGAATATTACCACAGATTGTACTCACTCACTTAGTGACAAGCACATTATCCTCATCACTGTGACCTGAGACCCGCTAACTCCATTCTCTTTTCCATGTCCTCATCCAACTGTCACATCTGCTGATACCATATAGTTCTCAAGGGATATAAAAATACATGATTAATCCTTCCATGTGCCTACCCCACATAGAAGAGCCAGAGAAGTGTCTTGTTACTTTAATTAACAACTTCTTTGTTTTCACATATGATTTTAGAAACATATTGTGACAAAACTGAGAACGGTTTAAAATTGTGTACTTACTTGAAACTATTTCCTTGAGTCTCACACACTGAATACATACCAAATACTGATACCTCTGCAATTCTTCATGCAGATAGGAACAATTTGATTTTTCTTTTTTTTTTTTTTTTTTTTTTTCCCAGTTGCTCATCCAGAGGCCTCCAGGTGATGTCTCCTTAGGTGCTATTGGGCAGAACTGGTTCATCTTCCCATCCCTAGATCCATCATTGGAAATAGCAATTAAAAGGTTACCATAACTAGCTTAGGCCCATTGCACCTCATCCTGTGTGGTGGGCAGGAAGGTTTTCTATCAGCATGATAAAGGGGAGAGGATTTGTAGGTGAGCAAGCAACTGATGGGCGGGATCTGCCAGAGCATTCTTGTCCAAGGCAAAGCATCTGCACCTTCACAAGCCATCTTTCTGAAAATAAATATTGTGATTGCCTTCTTCAAGAGTGGATTACGACATAGAGAATACTTACTACAAACGATAGTTTAAGAAGAGTTAGATAGGTACTATTCCCTCTTCTTTTTTTAAAAAGAATTTACCATTTGCAGGGACATCAACAGATACAAAAAAACATGAGCTGTCATTTATTGGCAATAACAGTGCATGGCTAACACAACTTAGTAATTGTGATTTTAAGATATGGCAGTCGTACTTTGAATATC
Organism: Capromys pilorides; assembly: GCA_004027915.1. NCBI lineage: Eukaryota > Metazoa > Chordata > Mammalia > Rodentia > Capromyidae > Capromys > Capromys pilorides. The sequence goes on along the minus strand of PVKN010019598.1, from coordinate 11,729 downwards.
TCCTATAATCCTTCCAGCAACTTCCAAGCAATGGGTATTTGTATTATATCTGAGTCTAGGACAGATTAAATTCCTTGCCAGGAACACAATTCAGACACCAGTAATCTTGCATCTGAGTTAATGCTTTCAACCAGCACGCTAGACTGCCTTCAGTAGGGAGCCAGAGAGATCAACCTGTGCCAGATCAGTCCTCTAGACTGCCCTGTCATTCATCCTGAGACCTGGGGCTCCTGACCTCATTTTCCCTCTCCTTCCTGCCTCCTCCAACAGCCTGGCTGTGATCAGTAAGGTGAGGACACTGCGGGCCACCATGATTGCCTTCCTTGGTCTCCCCTGGACATCGTGCTTTGTTTTGTCTTCCCCACTTAGGAGTGAATAGGCTGTACAGTTAACAACAGCAGAAACACCAGAAAAGCTTCTAAAACAATATCAGAAGCAGGTAAATATTCTGAAAGAGACATTGTGAATTTAAATTTTGTTCATAAATAATGTAATTCTACAAAAGTTGAAGGGAAATAGTTTAAGAAAAAACATGATTTCAGTAGACCATCTTTGGCCTTCATACTTTTCATGCACTCATATTTTGTCTTGCTTAGAATTTTGAGTATTCTGTCCACTACTTCTGGTTTGTTTTGGTTTTTACTTCTGGTTTTAATAGCTACAGTTTATGTGAGAAAAAAAATATCTTATTGAATCCCCATTCATGAATTCTGACTTTCGGGATAAATCTAACTACAGAAACCAGGGTTGCTTCGGATGAGAAAGGTCCTTAAAATTTCAATAAACACTTAAGTAAACTTTCATTATTGAACTCCCTCTGTGCCTGGCACTCTGAGAATGCCAGGGTTTCCCACGTCTGTATTCTATTTTTTGTTTCTAGTCCATTAACAACTACCTTGCTTTGATATCGCCGTCTCTTCGCAGCTTTAACTGAGCCATCTTTGACTTTTGGAGGTGCCTATGGCGTTAGACTACCTAACATTTATCAGCACCGAGGAAATCCAGGCAGGTGCTTCTGGAAAAGCCAAAGCATGTCAGATTAAAATATCAGTACTTGAAGGACAACTGCATTTAGTTATTTATGGCTGTGTAAGAGACATGAAAGAGAGAAAAGAGGGAGAAGGAAAGGGACAGAAAAGAGAAAGAGAAGAAAAAAGGAGAAAGAGGAGAAAAAAGAGAAAGGAGAGGGGAAGGGAGAGGAGAGGATGGGAGGGGGGAAAGGAGGAGAGGAGAAGAGAGTGGAGGAGAAGGAGAAGAGAGTGGAAGAGAGGAGAAGAGAACAGAAGAGAGTGGAAAGGAGGGGAGAGGAGGGGGAGGGGAGGGGAGAGGAGACCAAAGAAATAATCAGGCCACAGACACATAAAATTGTTGAGAAGCAGAAAGAACAATAGAATTAAGGGAGAAAAGAGCACTTTACAAAATATCTTTCCTGATATTGAAGTCTTTGTCTGTCTTGTCTCTCTGTCCATCTCTGTCTCTGTTTGTGTCTATCTATGTATGTGTGATTGTGTGTATGTGTATAAGATTATTTAGGAAACTAGCTCTGAGTTCATATATACTTGGTGTGGGTTTTAGGTTTGCAAGTTTTTTTTTTCACTGTGCCAACCCTAGCCTCCTTGGTACTGAACTCCCAACCCCCCACACAAAGTCTCTCACAATTAATTCTTTTATCAGTTGACATTCAGATCATATTTACTTCTCAGACCATTGGAAGTCACCACTCACACAGATGCAGATTCAGTGCCCTGACTGCCCAAGGGCTGAGCAGAAGAGAGACTTCCTTTTACACCTTGTGTCTTCGGAGCCTTTGGTCCTGCTCTTCCAGCTTTCACTAAATAGCAAACCGGGAGGTCCTTGTTCAGATGAACAGAAGTACAGTTGTCTTGCTGAGCTGCCTGCCTCCAGTTCCAGAACGGTGCTGTACGAGTTCCTCATCTAAGCAGAGGAATCACCTGATTTTCCTTGGGGGTAAAACATCCCAGCTGACATTCCAGACCTAGCACAAGAGCAGTTCATACCCTGGTGAGATGGTCTAGCCCAGCAATTCTGCATTATTTGTATGTACTGGGCTTTAATCAGTTAATGGGGTGGATGAAGAAGAAAGTCCAAAATACCCAAAGCCCCCAATTTAAACTCTGTCAAAGAACCTTGACAGTGGTGTCTCCATCACCCCCAGTGAGACTTGCGGGGATCCACTTACATTGTACTAGGAGTTTCCATTCCCTTCCTCAGTTTTCAGGCACAAAAACAGATATTTAAAGTTTTCTTTTATAGTGTGTAGTAATTAAACACATCACAAAGAGAACTGTATAATTCACAAAATGGTGAGAATTCTTAAGTCCCTGAGATCCATAAAAACCACCTTTTAAACTCTTTTTTTTTTTTTTTTTACACTCTTTTTGATTTGCCATCATGGTCAATTATTTATTGATTTTTCAGGGGTGAGTACTGTATTCTGAACTGAACATAACTACAAAGGTAAAAAGTTGTGTACTTCTCTTAGGTCTTTTGTTCTAATTGGGAGCTATTTATAGGAAAGAAGAACAGACTGTGAAACAAGTGAATGTTCTTCAAAGGTTTTAGAAGATGTCAGTGTTTTATCAGTGTTTTATCCTATTCTGTGTTTAACTTTCTTTGGTATAATTATGCTTTCAATTTAATATGATGTTTTATACTACTATCTGTTGTCATCTCCCGGGGGATGCTTTCTGAGAAACAAGTCTATCTTTGCATGAACATCATGGACTGTGCTTACACAGCCTACATGGTGTAGCCTCATCTGCAGCCTGGCTGTTTGGGGTAGTCTTGTTGCTCCTAGGCTGCAAATCCATGGGACACATCACTCTGCTTCACATAGCAGGAAGTTGTAACACAATGATACTTCTGTGTATCAACATCACCACAAACACAAGTAACACCTCTGGGACACTGAGCTGGCTGCGATGTTAATACACAGTAGGAATTTTTCGGCACCACTACAACCTTACAGGGTCAATGTTGTATACACAGTCCATTGTTAACTAAGTGTCTCTATGTGATGCACACATATTTCTTTCGTTTTTTTCTTGGGACAGGTTCTCACTGTGTAGTCCAGGCCAGCCTTGAGCACATTATGTAGCCCAACCTGGCCTTGAACTCACAGCGATCCACCTGCTCCAGCCTCCCCAGTGCTGGGATTCTAGTCATGCACCACCAAAACTCAGTTCATATATACATTTACACATAAAATGAACTCCTGCCACCTCCACTACTTTCTTTGGTTCAAGCCACCATCACATCTCACCTGTGCTATCCTAGCAGTGTCTGGCTATACTTTGTTCAGTTTACTCTCAAGAGAGAGGGATCCTTTAAAACATAAATCAGATTTCCGTACATCTCTCCTCAAAACTCTGTCTTGGCTTCCTGTCGCTAAGTAAGAACTGGAATCCTTATAGCAGGATTGCATAAAGCCAGGTGTGACTTCCTCTGCCATGTCTCCCTCTGTCCTTGTCTCCCCTGGTTCACTCCTTATTTCATTCTGTTCTGGCCACCCAGTTCTCCTTCCCACCCCTCCCTTTGAATCTTTGCGCTTGCTGGTCTCTGCTAGAAAACTGTGCCAGATAATAGCTTCTCCTTCCAGAGCTGAGCAGGGTTGGACTTCACCTTTTTAGTGAGCTTGGTCCTACCAGCCCTGGTCAAAGTTGCAGTCTGCCCCACGCATGAAAGCCCTCATCCCATCATGTGCTGCATTTATTTCTCATTTTCCTAAGTACCCATCATTCTCTAACATACTAGTGTACTTTATATTTATTATCTAGGTCTTGCCACTAAAATTTAAGCACCGCAAGTATAATAAGTATTTGTTTCTCCAAGTGCTTAGATCTGCACACAGTAGGTATGAAATAAACATCTCTGAAGTGAATTATGGGTAATTTGTAGCTGCAATTGAAGTTATCTTGTCAATTCATATTGCTTAACTTTATTTTTATTAGTGCATGATGATTATGTTCTTCGTGGAGAGTTGACAGATGTGTATAACACATCTCAATTCTTTTTACTTATTTTTCTTTCCCCTATATTTTTAGAAATTATATGCCATTGCTGTAAAAGGAAAGAATGACATATGCATAAAGAAAAAGGTGAAAGAACCTGTTTTCTAGTTAGGGAACAGTTGTGTTAATATAGTAGTATATAATACAAGGTAAATATATTATTAATGTAATATCAGGTAAAGATGAGGTTTGTTATAATGTAAGTGTAAAAATGAAGTTCCCTGGATACTGAATTCTGATTGTCACAGGTTGGAATACGGATGAGATTTAGCTCAGTCTTATAGGAACAGTTGGCTTTTTACTATTCTGTTATTATTTTATTGGGGGTTGTTTTCTCTTTTATTGAGGGTCCCACTATGTAGCTCAGGTCGGCCTCAAGCTTGTGATGATCCTCCTGCCTCAGCCTTCCATGTGTGAGGATCACAGGTGCCACCATGCCTAGCTAAGCTTTTGACTTAAGGAAATGGAAAAAACACACTGTGTTAAATAAAAGGCACGAATAGAACTGAGAGGCCTTGATTATTCGGCAAAATCAAAGAGTAAGTAGGAATATGGTAAACTTAAATTCAAACTGTATCTTTGTAGCCTTGAGTATTTTATTATGAAAACTTGGTGTCTCTATTGATTTGGTGTCTCTATTCAAAGATTTTTGAATAGTCAGTGGTACTCTGAGAGCCCTGTGGATGAGGGAAACGGCATCTGGGACATGTGCGAGAAGCCAGAGGATTGAAGATGAGATTGAATTTACTCTCGATATCATTATTTGCAGATGTTGCTCATCGACCTTCTATATTATAAACACACTCAGGATAAAATTTTACTGAACATTTGTCTTAGTTACTCTCTCGTCACTGAGGTACAGAACCCAGCATCCACAACTTGCAGGAGGAACCATGTATTTCGGCTCACAGTTTATAGAGGTTTCAGCTCATAGTCCACAGCTCCAAAGCAGTAGTGCACGGCAGAGGAGAAACAGCCTGTGGCACGGCAGTGGAAAGCAGAAAGAGATTAGGGGAGGAGGAAAGGAAGAGGAGCTTCTTGGCCACGCCCCCCACTGACCCACCTCCTCCAATCAGGCTTCGCCTCTCAAATCACATTTAGCTATGAGTTCACTGATGTTCTAGTCCACTGTTGACTATCACCACCTCCCATGATCCTGTCCTCCTCTGAAAGGCCCACTTCTGCATGCATAAGGCTTTGGAGAGACGTGCAAGTACAAGCCATAACAGCATAATTCTTCTAGATATTATTTTCTGTTCCTTTTATATTTTGTCTACCCTTCAAGTTAATCTAAGCCATCAGAGACATCCCAATCAGTTGTTACAGGACCATTTACTTTTAAAATAATTTAATTTTGACTTTCTGTGCTAACTTGAACATTGGCAGAACATATATGGCTTCACATACTTTTGAATAAGGCAGTTCCTCCGGTCCTGGGGGAGACAGTTGCTGAAGTAGTGTAAGGTGGCTTACAAAGGAGTCAACTGTTCTGACACGTATCCTGTCTGCCCATATGGCTGCTTACGTGAACTGCCAGAGGCAAAGCAAAATGAAAAGTGACTAAGAACGCTGAGTTGTCCTTTCAACATTAGAAATTAGGCAAGAGTTTCAAATGCTAACTTGAAAGTTTGAAATACTGACTTTCTAGTATATAAAAGTATACCACTTTACACCAAACAAATTCTTGATAATGCCATTAGAATTTTTCCTTTTCCCCCTGACACAGAGTCTTACTGTGTGGCCCAGGCTAATCGTGAACTCCCACAGTCAGCCTCCAGGTAGCTAGGACAACAAACACAGGCCACTAAATACCTGCCTGCATTTCCTGTCTTAAAGGACAAAGTTGAAAAGAAAGTTTAGATGCAGAGGTTTAACTTTTGGTTTGGTCTCGGGTAAAGCAAAGCAAAATGATTAAGCAGTTAGTAAAGCACCTTGTTAGCTAGATGAAATCCTTTACAATTTAATGAGTCACTAATCTCTGCAACCTTTCATAAAATGGTTTAAGTGAGGAGTCCACCACAGTGGCTCAGGGCAGGCGCACGAGGACAGGCGCGTAGATATGAATCCTAGCTTCACCACGCTGTCTCCATGAAGCTGGCTCTCAGATTTTTATCTGGAGAATAACAGCAAAATTAGTGACTCTTCCAGAGTCTTGTATTAAGGATTAAATGAGGCAATGTGTAATACAGAATAAGCATTGATTAAGTGTGTGGTGATGATGATATTGATTACAGTAAAGTAAGTCCTAATGAGGAAACTGTCTTTTAACTTCTGTTCTCAGTGCCCATAACAGTCTAAGATAAAATGCCTGTGGATTTTCTCTTTACTACTCATTGCAAATACTAGTTCATTTACCAAAATCAAGCAACAATGAATGAAGGTTTGAAAAAAGTCCTCCTAAAACATTAAAGGAAATCGTACAAATCACTGTAAAGGACATTTTGGGCTTGCTGAACAAAGGCAGACCTCCTTAATAGACTCTACAGAACTTAATCCAAAACTACTATGGATTTACCTTTTCACAGAGAAAAAAAATATTGTACAGGAGGATTAAATGTTTATTTAATATATACTATGCATTTTATTTTACTTTTTTAGAATTAACACATGTAAATTCTGATTCCAGAGGGGTCTATAAATGATGAAATGAGACCACCTCAAGTGCCGGGACTTTTAAGACATATATTAAGATAGATGATGTGTGGTCAGCTTTCCACCACCATGGCAAAGCACCTGAAAACAACAATTCAAAGGAAAATGTATTCTGGCTCATAGTTTCGGGGCTGTAGTACTTGGTCACTGCCGTCTGTGGCTCTAGGCTCATGGTTTGGCAAAACATCACAACAGAGTAGGATGAGGGAAGAAAGACGCTCACCTCCTGGCAATCAGGAAACGGGGGGCAAGAGAGGAAGAGGCCAGGAACACACCAGCCCACAAGGCCCCCAAGTGCCTCCAGGAGCCCGCTCAACCAGGGAGCTCTGCCTCTAAGAGCTTATGAGCGATCCATGGATGGATCTACCTGACAAAATGAGAACCCTGCGATCCAGTCACTTCCCCGAAGCCCAGCAGTGCTGCCGGTCGACCTTTCAGCACAGTGAGCCTGTGTTGAAGAGGACGTTTTGTTGCCCAGCCGCAGCACATAGGCCATGGAAAAGTAAGAGGAGGGTGCTGATAATTGTGAAATAAACAGCAATTTCGTTTTAAGTAAAACGGCCTGTGGAAATAGTGATTCAGGAAGACACACGAAGCAGTAATTGTTGTGTGCTTTATAATGATTTTTGCCATCACAGACCTTAAAGTAGCAAACATTGTAATACTATAGGGGTTAGTAGAGTTCAAGAGCACTCTTCCCCCGCCCCCAAAACAAGGTCTTGCTATGTAGTTCAAGCTGGCCTTGAGCTCTCTGTGGAACCAGGCACCCAGGCTGGCCTCTAGCTCATGGTAATCCTCTTGCCTCATCCTTCCAAGTGCTGGGATTTTAGGCGTGTGCCTCCACACCCCACTTTCAGTGTCACTTTTTAGCCACATGAGATGTATCACCCAACTTGCTAGTTAGTGACGATATAAAAATGACCTCTGGCTCCTAGCATTTTGTGACCCTAATGAGATATTTACCTAAAACAACATAAGTCTTGTATGGAAAATACTTTATGTAAAAGAAATACTTGTCACACCCTTCTTCAGGAACAGAAAGAAAGAAGAATGTGCTGTATCTTAGGAACCAGTCAAGAATATTTCCATAGGGCCAGCCAGATAGCTCAGCAGACTAAAGCACCTGCTTAGGCAGAGCACAGTGGCAAGGGTTCAATCCCTGGCATGCCGTGCCAGCCTCACCCATGGGGCATATTGAGACCAGGATTAAGACTGGATATGGTGGCGCTCCTGTAATCCCAGCACTTGGGAGGCTGAAAACGGGAGAATCACTACAAGTCCAATCTATGTAGCAAAACCCTATAGTCACTGCAGACCCTGCACCAAAGATATAAAAAAAAAAAGAATATTGCCATGTAAGGATGGGAAGTGTTTTTGAATACGTTGTAGTGAGCTAGGAAGGACTCCTTCTTTCCTTTCTTGCCAACAGGGTCTTCTCAATAATCCAAGGGACAGAGTTTAAGGTCGCTGGGGCACCTAGCCTGAGGCTCCTGAATTCCCATGGACAAAATTCAAAAGTAAATGAAGAGCAGATCACAGAGGATTTCACATGCCATCTACAAGGAGCTTAGATTTTATGTTCTGAACGTGATGGAGATTAGCGAGGTTTAAGCTGGAAAGTAGCACGGTCAGGTTTTACTTTCAGGTTGACAGTGTGGGCAGAGGTACACAGGGTAAATTCATCAATGGATGTAAAGAGTATTTAAAATTAGATGGTGGGCCGGGGAGATGGCTCAGGGGCACAAGTGCCTGCCTGGCAAGTGCAAGGTCTTGAGTTCAATCCCCAGTTCCACAAAAAAAAAAAAAAAAAAAAAAAAAAAAAGAAAAAAAAAATAAAATTAGATGGTGTGTGCAGGCCAGTAGCTTTCACTGAATTTCTAAAATTCAGGCGTAGCGCTCAAAAATAAAGAAGCTACTCTATGTGGCTGAAGAGGACAATAGTTGTAATCACATCTTGAGGAGCTTTTGCATTTTAGGTTCTTATTCAGAGGCAGTATTTTTGAAAAGTCAAATAAATTTAAAGTCTTTGGAAATAGATTTTAGGTCAAGATTTTACACTTGTTCAAGTATATGTTTTCTAGGTACATGTTCCCTTATTTATGGTTTTTCCCAAGTATTAGACAGAAACTAAGTATAATTATAAACTTTTGCCTCTATTTTAAGTAACAATATTTTTACCTAGCTCTTTGAGTTACCAAGATATATTTTGAGGGCCAGTGAGATAGCTCAGCGGACTAAGCACCTGCTTAGGCAAGAGGAGGGACCAGGGTTCCATTCCCAGTACCACATGTCATACATGGTGACATCTGGGTGTGGTGATGCATGCCTGTAATCCCAGCACTGGGGAGTATGAAAACAGGAGAATCACTATGAGTCCGAGCTGTGTAGTGAGACGCTGTATCAAATACTTTTTTTTTTTTTTTTGAGACAGGGTCTTGCTATGCAGTTCAGGCTGGCCTTGAGCTCACTTTTGTAGCCCAGACTGGTCTCAAACTCGCCTCGATCCTCCTGCCTCAGCCCCCCAAGTGCTGGGATTACGGGCATGAACCACCATGCCCAGCTTACCTTTGTTTCTGCTTTTTTTTACAGAACCAGAGATCAAACTCAGGACCTTGCACTTGCCAGGCAGGCACTTGTGCCCCTGAGCTATCTCCCCAGCCCCCTTGTACCAAATACATTTAAAATGTGTGAGTGTGTGTGTGTGTGTGTGTGTGTGTGTATTTTGAAAGAAAAGGAATTATCTACGAAGTCCATTTTTCCAACTGTATGAAGGATACATTTTTGTTCATTAAATTAGTAACTGAAAATTGTCCAGCTGGTTCTGCCCCATGCTTTGTCTCTACTGCTACTATTACAAAATAGCACAGACTGCATGGCTTACAATGGAAATGTACTTAGGGACAGTTCTGGAGGCCCCAAGCCCAAGATCAAAGTACCTGCAGGTTTGACTGCTGGTGAGAGTTTTCTTCCTGGATTGTAGATAGCTGCCTTCTCATCATGTGCCGCTGACCTGGCCTTCCTTGGAATCTTTCTTCCCCTTCACCTAAAGCCACCACCCCTGTGAGACCTTCGTATCTCACTCATAGCCTTATCTCCTGAAGGCTCTATTTTCACATATAGCCTCATCAAGTTTTAGTGTTTTAACCCAAGAATTGGGGGATGAAGTAGGTGGACCACAAAATTGAGTGCATAGAAGGGGCCAGATGGACCCTTCCCAAAGGAGCAAATATAAATTTAAGGATGTACAATTTGATTCTGAAGTTCTTGGGTCTATAACTGAGTATGCTTAGGGAAATTTTTTCAAGGAAACAGAAACAGTTGCAAACAAGCAAAAGAACTTGCTAATAGCTGTGACATTTTAGAAAAATTGCATGCTAGATAATCCTTCATTAACTAGAAGAAGGTTTATTTTCAAAGCTTTTATTTCTCTGCGTTCTATTGTCTTCAGTGCCTGGCACTATAATCCTGTAGCACAGAGTTAAAAGCTACAAGTACAGAGCTTTCCCAGAGCTTTCCTGTATTTGGTCAGCAGCAGGTAAAACTTGTAGAGGCGAAAGGTGTTTATGTCTTAAGTTTTCCTTTTATTTGTCTTTGGAAGAATTAAAGTGAAGATCACTGTGACATTTTGTTGTAAGTAGCATTTTTGTGTGCCTGAATCTGACTAAAAGATATTTAAACGGAGTAACAGATCAAAATCTTAGAATTAAAAGAAAACTCAGAAATTACCTCAGCCCAGCCCAAGACCAAGAAGCTGAGACCTAGAAAAAAAATTAAATAACCTGATCCACATCATAGAGACATTTAGAGACTACTGAGGAACCGGGATCTAGCCTTGTGTCTTCCAGTTCACAGTTCTCCCATCTTTTCCTTCATGCTCCCCAACTGGAAGTGTTCATCCATGAGGAGTGAGCCTAGGCTCCTGTGATATAAGGACCAACTCATCATCACTCTCGAATTACTTAGAAATAACAGCTTCCATTCTGAATCTGAAACTCTTAAGAAGAATTGAGAATTTGTAACACATACAGAATCATTTAGCAATAGAAAGATCACTTTGTTCCTTTTATTATTCTAATACATGTAATGTCTTTTTAAAAATGTATTTCTACACTGTGAGTCCGAGCTGCATAGTGAGACCCTGTGCCAAATAAATACATTTTTAGAAACATTTTGAATGTATTTCTGAAAACAAGATGAAATTTTTTAATTACTTTTAATAAGAAATTACAATATGACAATTTCAAAACACGTTAGTAGTACATTCACAATAATTGATACAATGCATATTGTTGTTCTCGTTATACAGGGCACAGGGTGTAGACGTGATAAATTTTCTAATGGTTATTGGTACAATAGATTTCTTCTCTTTGATCTAAGAGAAGGTAGTTATATACATAGCCAAATGTTCCATAATTGCAGTGTGTTGCTGGCGAAACTGGCAATGTTGGAAGCTGTAGATTTGAGCCTTTTATAGCTCAGCTTACTAAACTACCCTTATGTTTTATGTGTCATGTTTAAACTTTTCTGCTCGGTGGTTAAGGGCAAGTGAAAGCAAGACCTATATAACAAAACATGTAGTTTTTGTATCTCCCAAGGTCAGTCAAATCCCCTCAGGATTTACTTTGGAACCACGTACAGTGCCTTGTAGAACTGTTGTTAGTGTCAGCTGTCTGGATGAGTCACAGCCATTGCTTGACCAGTTTGCTCACTGTGAAAGCCCGAGAGAATGTTTTCTCTCTAGGTGACTCTCCTTAGACACACTATACTTCATTTATCTCTTTCCTCTGAGGTCCCATAATCTCCTTGAACAGAAACTTTGGGAAACCACTGAGTTATAAGATATTACAGCACAGGTTCTGTTCTGTCCTGAGTCCTCACTGACCTTGAAAGGCTAGGGCCAAAATATTGGCTATCCTTGTAGCCCTCCCCGCCTTTCTTCTCTAATTTTTGATTTGTAAACTTATATTCTTAGCCCTCCAGAAGAAAAGCTTACTGATACCATTACTCTAAAACATGGGTGCTTGAGCTTAATATTACTGTCTTTCT
>PVKN010019597.1:0-16327 GCA_004027915.1 Capromys pilorides | reverse complement strand
ACATAATCAGAAAGAGTTACAAATAAAAGTGATTTGAGGCCTCTTTTTTTCTTTAAAAAAAAAAAAGATGCTAAGCTACAACATGTCACCAGAACTTACTCAGACCTGCAGGAACCACTTCAGGCTTACACGAGACTCTGCACAAAGGGGCAAGTTCAATAACACCACCAGGCATTGCTCCGGCAAATACAAAATGTTAAATCTAAGTAAAAAGTATGCAAGATGTAGTCTGTGTGTTTCTTATTGCATTGTGAAATTTTTCAAAATGAAAAGTCCGTGGGAAGAAAGTAAAAGATGCTTAACATTGCTAAGCAATAGGGCCAGCAAAATAGCTCAGTGGATTAAAGCTCCTGCAAGAAGGTGCAGAGGCCAAGGGTTCTATCCCGGGTCTGCTGTGCCCACCCTGTCCCCGCGCCAGGGGTGTGCTGAGAGGGCAATTGAGACTGGGCGTGTGGCGCACGCCCATAATCCCAGCTCTTGAGAGGCTGTAAACAGGGGGATCACTATGATTCCCATCTAGTAGTGAGACCCTGAACCATGAACACCCTAAAGACCCTTCCCTTAAAATACAACAACAACAAAAAAAAAGTCACTAAACAATAAGGAAAGGGAGATAAAAACCATGAGGTGTCACTGCTTATTAGAACTGCCAGAAGAAAATCAAAGCCTGAAGGTGGGTGTGGCGGCGCACACTGGCAGACCTGCTCTCTGGAGCCTAAGGCAGGGGGAGCCCCGCTCGCTCGGACATCTTAGCAAGACCACATCTGAAAATGAACAAAGAGCAGGAGCTGTAGCTGAGCGCTCCCTGGGCTCGAACCCCAGCACCACAAGTGGAGTACAGCTGAGGAGTAATGGGACCCTCGCATAGCCGCTGCGTGAGCAGGCGAGTCTTCACAAAGCTCATGGACTGCCTTGCGGGGCAGCAGCTCCTCCACCAGGCATCAGCGTGAGTCCCTGGCCTATGCACACTGGCACTGCAGACTCTCCCAGGCGTGCTGTGTGAGACTCGCTTTGGTGACTCACAAAATGAATGAATCTGACTCACAACTAGCTCTCCCAGGGTAGAACTTGTTCATACGTCAAGGACTAACTGTTCTCAAATGAATTGGAAAAAGCACAGATTCTAACAAGTATTTGCCCATGGATATCCAAAGCAGCACTGTTAATAATAACTAAAGGACAGCAACAAGCCAAATGCCCATTAATAAATAGCTTTGGGTATGTCCACTCAGTGGGCTATTATTCGAGGACTATTACTCAGTTATGAAAAAGGAATGAAGTATCGGCACAGCTTCACTATAGATGAAATTAAGAACTATCATGGGGCCAGCAAGATGGTTCAGCGGTCTAAAGCACCTGCTTAGGCAACTGCAGAGACCACGGTTCAATGCCAGGCACCACATGCTGCGCTAGCCCCACCCCCAGGGTGGGCTGAGCCAGCCATAATATGAAAAATAAATAAATATAAATAATTAAATAAAAAAATTTTTACAAAAAGAAATTTATCTTGAGTGAAAGAATTCAGACACAAAAATTTTTATATAGCGTGATTCCATTTATATAGAACATCCAGAATGGGTAAATCCACAGAGACAAGAAATAGATGAGAGACAGGAAATAGATGAGTGGATGCCAGGGCCCAGGAAAAGCAAGAAGAGAGAGTAACTGTTCAGCGCATACAGAGTTACCTTTTGGGGTGACACGAATATTTTGGAATTAGATTTAGATAGAGTTGCACAATTCAGCACAAAAGGAAATGAATTTTTCACTTAAAATGGTTGATTTTATGCTTTATGAATTTCATCTCAATTAAAAATGTATTGAACATCATTTCAAATGTTTTTTTTAATTCTCTTTTTAAAATGATGGGAAAATGAATAAAAATGAATATATAAAAGCCCTTCCATGATATATCCATGACATCCATCGGGAAGTAAGGATGTGAGGCCAAGACTGGGGAGAGCCAATCAAGTGCACCTGAGCCAAGTTCCTCCTGTGAAGGACCAGAGCCCCACCCCGCTGGGGAGCCCCACCCCCACTGGGGAGCCTGGGCGCTGCTGGTGCAGAATGCCAAGTGGCCGCAGGAGAGGGGCTGGTACCTCGACTCCAGTTCTCGAATGAGAGCTGCTCTCAGAGAGTGTCAGCTACCGGACACTTCCAGCTGGCCACCTGGACCAGCTGACAGGGCTCTCCAGAGCAAGCCCTCAAGGCAAGGGGCACAGGGGGCACAGAAAGGGCAGAGACCAGGTGGCTATGACTCCATGGTGGGAGGATAAGATGAGGCAGTCCAAGGTCTTTTTTCTGCACCAAATGATCTGTAAAATCTAGAGCTAAATAAGTACAAGTCTCTCCATTTGCACTTAAGAAAATGCTGTGCTCGGAAAATAATGACCTGCTGTAAGATTTCTTGATGAGCTAAGTATTTTGAACTAAAGGAGCAGCCTGCGGCCCAAGGTGCCTCTCATTTTCTCACCGGTTCATTCTCCCAAAGTAGAGAGGACTCTCTCTCTGAAGTCGTGTGTGTGTGTGTGTGTGTGTGTGTGTGTGTGTGTGTGTGTGTGTATGTGTCTAGAGACTCAACCCAGGGCCCTCCCACTGAGCTGTGTCACCATGTCTTGTTTGATTTTGAGACAGAGTCTCACTAAGTTGCCCAGGCTGGGCTCAAATTTGTGATTCTCCTGCCTCAGCCTCCCAGAGTGCTGGGATTGCAGGTGTGCTTGCCACGTTGGGCTTCATGTTCTCTTTTCCATGGAGAGTTCTTCCTGAAGGTACTGAGTATGATCTGTCTGAGGAAGGAGGACACACTCCACAGAAGACTGGAGTCGTCACACCCAGAGCCCAGCGTAACTCCGTCCTGAGCCACTGCTTGTTCTCTGAACTTATTCATTCTGCCTTGAGAGTCATTCCTCTTCCTCTAAAGTTCTCTTCTCCACACTTTCTTCTCCCCTGTGAGGTAGGACATACAAGCCTCCCATCTCACTGGGTGGCGGGGGGGGGGGGGGTTCCTTCTCATTTCTGCAATCTTCTCCGGTGCATGTAACAAACATGTGCGTCTTTTCTCCTGTTGGTCTGCCTGTCGTCAGTTTATTTCAGCAGACTCAATCACTGAGCCCCTGAGGGTGGAGGGAAGTTCCTTTCACCCTTACAAGAGCACCAAAATGTTTTATGAACTTCCTGGAGGTGCATCCCACACCCAGCTCTTCGGAGCCCAGCGTGGGAAGCCAGGGTTATGCCATTGGCCCAAGCGCCACTTTCCCAGTGAGTCGCCCGCCCTTGGGTCCGTCCAGCAGGAACAACTCTTCAGCAGAATTCCAGGCTTGGTGAAAAATATAGGATCTTCTCTCCCCCACACATACAAATATGTAAAAGCCTTAAATTCTTGGGGCAACTATCCCAGCCTGAAATTCACTAGCAGCAAGAAGCTAAGCCTTTAGAGAATAAATCCCACAAGTGAGGATAAGCCAGCCAATGCGAACATAACCTCCTCTCTCCAGATCCGGCACCCTAGTGTTAGGATCACAGGAGCTACACAGGCGTCAGTCACCGCATCTGTCCCACTGGTGGCTTAAAAACCAGAATGCTGAAAATGAGTTGGAATAATGACTCAATGATGCAGAGAGGAGCAGTAGAGAGACTTAATCTGATGGGTGGCGAGGGGGCTACAGACCGATAGCCGGTGTGTTTCTCCCTCTGTAGAAGGTCAAGATGACCGTGTCAGGCACAGCCTCGGCATACAGTGATTTCACCATTCGCTTTATCTAACCAACTGACATGCACTCCCAGCGGTAGCTCCTGGATGCTGAACCCATCACGCCTCTTCAAAACATGACTGGTTTCCATGGAAACCAAAAAGCCCTTGCTGAAGGAGCTGCTGGAAATTTCAAATCAACACATCTAAAACTATCCCTGCAAGCCGTTTTCCTAAGACCTGATTTGAAAGAAAAGCAGTAGCTCAACTTTGCAAAGGGGACAAAGGGAAACAAGCTTAAGAGGGGCTTGACATTGTTTTGAGAGCTCAGCATCCTGTCTGGAGTCTGCTTTTTAAAAAATAAATAAATAAATAAATAAATAAATAAATAAATAAATAAATAAGCTCAAGAGAGATTTCTGGGGAAGCAGACACCTGGATCCACAGCCCCTGGCATCCACCACGATTTTGTGGTGATCAAGAAGCCAGTTTGCTGCTGGAAGTTTATATATGGTAGGACAGCAGAGCACGGTGACTGTTAATAAATCAACCTAAAGCCTTTGGTACACCCAGCTTCCTCCTACTCTCACAGCTAAAAAAGACTGCTCAAGTCCTGTGATTATATATCTATTTTGTAAATCTACTCTGTAAGGCAGTAATGTGAAATGAAAAATAACAGCCTCCTCCAATGGCTGCCAGATCGGCATATCAGAAGGAGCTTTAAAAGATAATAAAAGAAAACATCAAATCTCTTGTCTAAAAAAGTAGATTCAAACAACAAACAAACTAGAGTCTCTTTAAAAATTTGCCTCTGATGTACAAACCTCTCAACAATGCCCTCCTGTATAGGTCTTTGCTATTCTGGTGAATTTTATTTGGGCCATTAGAAAACTATGGTTTTAAATCTGTTTTGTTTTGTTTTTTTCTCTCCCAAGATTCAAGTGGTTGGCCAAAGACTTCTGACGCCTCCGCTCCAGGTGCTGGGATCCCAGCCCTTCCTTCTAGTTGGTCAAGGTAGAAACCAGGGATTCAACCTCAACTCCTTATCTTCCCTCCACCCCTATATCCACCATATGATTCCACTCTTTCACAATCATTTAAAAACAAAGCAGAACTAGACTACTTTATAAAGAAAATGAGTTTATTTGGGCATATGGTTCTGAAGATTCGAGGTCTAAGGACCTCAGCTGCATGCTTTTTAATTTTTTTTTTTCTTTTTTTTGTACCTGGGATTGAACTTGGGACTTCACACTTGCCAGGCAAGCACTATGCCACTCAACTGTCCCCCTGGCCCTGGGGACCTCGCCTAGTGATGGCCTTGTCTGCAGAGCCCCAAGACGGCACAGAAGATCGTACAGCAAGAGACTGCGTATGTATACACATGGTCGCCAGGCTTCTTCCCCTGCTTATAAAGACACCAGGACTCAATCATGTGAAAGCCAGCCTGATGAACCGGACCACACAGTCAGATTAAGTTTTACTACGTAATGCCTAGTGATGTGGGAGTGAAATTTCAACATGAGTGTAGAAGATAAACCATAGTCAACCCATAGCATCCATCAATCACCAAATCTTGCGCATTTTACCTCCCAAATGTTTGCGTTCTTTTTATCCTGAGTTCTTTTTTCCCTTTCTATTGCCACTATTCTTATCCTCAGAAGATGCTTGCTAAGACCCTCGCAATGGCCCCATGGGTGATATCTCTGCTCCTGAACTTGCCCTCCTCGAAAGTATCCTCTATGTAATAACGTTGTTTTTGAAAAACCAAGACCATATATCACAGTATGGGAGCTGGATCTCATGGAAAGACGTACACATAGCTGAGAAGTCCGAGGGCTGGGCTGCACCAGTGACCACTGAGCTCACCTCTTGGAAAACCCTGATGTCACTATCACAGCCAATATTTCCCCTGCCTCGGCGCTGGCCTTATTTTCTCCCCTGGAATCAGCTGGGATCAAGCACAATCTTCTCTGCACTTGGCTCCTGTTGTAGCTTCTTAATATGACCAGACCAGATGCATGTAGATTTTTCCCCTCAAGTCAGGATCTGACCTCCCTGGCAGCTTCCACCAGTGGCTAGACTGAGGATGAAAACTTCAAACTCTATTTTGAGTTTGGTTAATGAGCATCTAGAGCCAAGAGGGAACCAAAAGACCATCCCTCTCTCTTCCTTCTGTCAAGGAATTGCCCTGTGGTACAGTGCTCCCCTGCGCAGCCTGTCCAGCTGATAGGGCTGTAGCTGGCTATGCCCATGCATGGAGCTGTAGCCCGCTTAGCACCACATCCTCTTCTATTTGTTCCATCTCCTTCTTTGGCTCCCGCCCCAGTGTGTCCAATCCTTACCAAACTTTTGTTTGTTCTTTAAGACTTAGCCCGAGCGGCACCTCTGCTATGTAATCTTAGCTATCCTGACACCACTTCTACTTCATAGAGAAGGTCTGGGTCAGAGCCTCCTTTCCTCTTCTTCTACAGAAATCTGAATGTCCACACCAGAGCCATCTGCTCACTACACCCCTCTCTGTCACAGTGTGGATCCCTCTGGGACCAGGGATTCTGCTTTATTTCTCCCTAGTCCCAAGAATCTTGGGCTGTGTCTAGAACAGTCAAGGAGAATTTGCGAAGCTGAAGGGTTTGCTTATGGCTCACTGGTGAGGTCTCAGATAGAGAACAAGATTTCTATACACACCGGATGCTTTCTACACATCGAGTAAGGCATTCCTAAGAGTAGAGACATCCTGCACAGATTCCTAGAGGCAGGAATATGCTGACACATAGGAGAGGAGCTCAGCCAGGTAGGCTGTGACTATCTTGTGAAAGGTCTTGACAGTCTCACTGGTGAGTTTATATATTGTGCTAATGACCTTCTGTTATTATGATGAAATATCTGAGATAATCAACTTAAAAGAGAAAAAAGTTTACATCGACTTGTAGCTTCAGAGGGTTCCTATTGTTGCTTCTGTCAGCAATAGGCCAATGGCAGGAGCACATGTTGGAGGAAGCCACTCACCTCATGGTGGCTGAGAAGCAGAGAGAGAGGGGGAGAATTGGCTCCAACATCTCTTTCAGAGAGATGGCCTAACATCCTCCCACTAGGGTCTCCTTCCTAAAAGCCCCGCTATGGTATTAACATAGACTATGACCTAGCCCTCAATACAAGGGCCCGTAGAGGACACATACCCGACTATAGCGTATATCTTTCCAATAGGTACATTGGAAGCTGTTGAAACCAAGTTGTTGATTCGGGACACTTAAGCTATGCAACATACATAGTATATGTGTGGATTGGGGAACTGTACAGATCAGAATTATTGCAGAAGCAAAGGCAGTGGAAAAGACACACATGTGAGAGGCCACAGTGGTAGAGTCTGTGGGGGTAGCAAATTCTCATAAGTGAACAAGGTCAGAGCTAGTTTCTAGGGCCCAAAATAAGATCTCCGGGGGGCAATGGCAGGTCCACAACAGAGAAAGGAAAGTCTGCGGTGTTAGTGCAGAGCTGTAAGGAATTAGAATTACTGAAGATTTTTCAGAAGCATTTTAACAGAAATGCGAATATTTGCTTAAGAACATGTGAACAGTTCCCGCCACACACATGCATGGACACGCGTTGCCATCAGTGCCATCATCTTTGTGCCACCTCGTCGCTGCCACCACCATCACCACCATCATTACTACCCTCGGCAAACAATCCCAGCTAGGTGCTTTCGTTCTCCAACCACTGCTTTAATCATCCGTGACGGACACAGGAATGGAACATCATTTCCATAAACCCAGAGGTTAAGAGCCACCTGACCAGCCAATGCACGCCTTCCACATGAAGGAAATCAGTGGAGGCAAATGTGTTAGCCTGTCCTCTTGCTTTCTCTGCAAAATCCCATCTTTCTGTATCCACATCAACATACTGTGAGCGTACACTTCCTAACATGAAGTGAATCAATTCCTTTAGGGACAAATACCATGGATAGTTGAAGAAAGAAAGAAAAAGAAAAAGGGGCAAGAAAGTGAACGTTACATAACATTAGGACAATTCCTCTTTCCACTAAGTCATGGGTCTTAGGGAAAGGGAGAAGACTGGAGGCTGTGCTTCCACCATGCTGTCATTAGTATTGTGTTTGTCATCGTTTTCATGTTTCAAGCCCTTACTCGGGGCCCAGCTGTGGCTGTTAATTGGGCAATGAGTTAAGAGCATTAATAGAACAGCTGGCACTAAAGCACAAGTTGCAATTTGTGTCCTTGAAGCTTACTCTCTAGAGTGAGCAATTACACACAGAAAATCGTTTGGAAAAAAGGGAGCAGAGAAAATTTGGTAGCGAATGGTAAAGATTCGAAGATTAAAAAAGTATTTCAGGACCACACGAGCAAGTAAAACATATGGGAAGGAGTATTGGGGAGGGGCAGAGCATCATTTTTGGGTGGGGCAATTTGAAGAAAGTTGTATCTTCCTTTTCATCAGCTTGTTCTGAGCAGCCTTCACCCAGGCGGATGTGAAGAACTAGTAAATCTAGTGTTTGCAGGCTGCAAAATGATTCTGAGGTAAGCAGACAGAAGTCCATGTGGAAAGAAGGTATCACTGGAAGAAGCCACGCATTTCTGCAAGGCAAGTCCAGTATTTTTCAGTGTGGTCCTCCAGAAAGCCACATCCAAATCCAAGTCACCTGGGTAGCTGGTCAACGCAGATTCCCAGGTTCCACCCTGGAGACTCCGGATTAGTGATTAGGACCTAGACCAGGAATCTACATGTCACCCCAGCCTCTAGTGAGCCTGAGAACCACTGCAGGTCCTTTTCCCAGGCCTTCTTACCCCCACCTACCCCTGTCTTGCTCTTGTATGGAGTCATTAATTCAGATAGCTAAGCCCCTGCCTTGGGCCTAGCTCTGTTCCCAGTACTGGAGATGCAGGAGAGAACAAAACAGACAAGGCCTCTGCCCCAATGGAGTTCACATCCTGATGGCAGAGACAAAACATCAGTGGATGAGCAGGCAACAAATATGTAGTCTACTGGAGAACATTTGGGGAAGGCCAGGTTCGCAGGAGCTCAGGGGGACAGGTTGAACACTGGTGTCTGTCCAAGGCCAAGAAGGTTCCCTCTGATAAGGGACATTTGGGCAGGAGCTTAATCCTGGTGACGCCACCACTGGCTTGCCCATTCACCCAGTCCACCCGCATTCTCCTATATTTATTGAGGACCTCTCAGGTGCCAGGTGAATTCCACCAACATTTCCTGCCGGGTCCCATTCAGGAGGCTTGGTTTTCATTCCTTGGATGTCTCAGCAGCTCCGCAGTGCTTCACACTTCTTACTGATCCCCCATCTGTCCCCCACTTTCATATTCTACCATCCCCCAACCTGTTCTTCCAACTCATGGCTCTGATCCTACAACTTCCCAAACCAGCACGGCACTGCAAGCATGGCCCTCTAACCAGGGCTCAGTGTGGTGGAAGGCTTGGTGAGGGCCGCGTGACAGCTGCATGAGGGAACAGTGAGGTCCACCAGTAACGATGAAGTCACGTTCATGCAAACTATAGTGGTTCCTTGGGCAAGAGCCATGAGCCAGCTGCCTGCATCAAATGGTTAAAATATGTGTGCATGCTCTGGAGGATATCACATGGGGCGTGAAAATGTTTGACCTTCCTTTAGCCTCCGTGTGTGCTGGAGATTTGTATTTATTACAGTACTCTGAGGTTCGTAAAATCCCATTGTTGCAGATGGACCACAGAGGCCAAGAAAGTCTAAGCAACATATGTCCAAGGCCACACAGCCAGGGTTGAGTAGAGCTGAGCACAGGACTATATCCGAGCCCAAGTTCTTTGCACTTCACCAAGTGAAGTGCAAGTTTGTAAAGGCAAAAATTCTGAACAGTACATTTCAGGTTGACAGAAATCATGACAACTTCGCCCTCTGAAGACTCAGAGGAACTCTGAGCACGCAGTCTTTCAATTCTAGGTAGGTCAAATGTGTCAAGCAGTAGGTTGAGTTTATAACAATCGCATTGTGACCTGACCACCCTCCTACTCCACTGCTGAAGCAGTGAGATAGAATCTGGCAGCACTGATAAAGCACCACCTTAGACAGGTGCAAGCAGGGGAAAGATACAGACAAGAAGGCAGCACAAAAGAGACTTGCACCAAAAATATATAGAAAGAAAACAGGACTGAATCCCGATGCCTCTGATCTGGGCTTCTGCAAGCTCCCAAGTGCATGTAAATCAGATTATTTAATGAGAAATGCAAAGCACATGGAGCTCCGAGGAGCTGTCCTAAATTCATCAGCGGGGCCTGAGCTTAGAACATGGACCCACGTGACTCACCTTGCTCCCTCTAGGAATGGGACCAGTGATGAGGTAACCCACACTGTCTGGTCTCACACTTGCTTCTTTCTCCCTGGGATACAAGAAATTCTGACTACCTGCAGTGTACGATGGCAGCTGGCCAGGCAAGGACGCTGAGTCCAGGTCCCAGGGATCCTCCCTGGGGACACCAAATGCCTCTCAGATTGCAGCTGCAGAAAGAGGGAGGAGAGCAGGGGAATGGGCTGGCGTGCTGCAGAAGCAGTGGTTTGGACACTGACTGGGTGAGTCATCTCCAGGCAGCCTTTTACAGGAGTGGCAGATCCCAGTAATGCAGATCAGGGACATCTCTCCAGGGACAGCCGACCAATCAAAGGTGCTCCTCCGCTCCATCCTGGCTGCTCTGAATTGGCATTTGAAGAGTTTATCTCCAAAACCAGATGGCAGAGTTTTCTCTTGTTTTGGCCTCTGAGCTTCCTGAAGCCAGGAGGTTATTCTGCAGTGAAGTTAGAGGAGTTAAATGATATTCATTGTCGGCAGATGTCGCAGCTTAGTCTTGCCCCTCCTGCTCCAAAATCGGAGGCAGGATGTATTTGTCTGTGTCTTGGACGATGAGCTGATAGCTCCTTGGATTTCAAAAGGCTACTGTCTGGTCTTCTTGATCTCAATGCCCAGGAGGCTGGCTATATGAACACCACCAACAGGCTCTCCTTCTTTGGCTTCCAGGTGTCTCTCTGTCTGTCTCTGTCTCTGCCTCTGTCCCTATCTCTGTCTCGCTGTCCCACCCCTCTTTTGGTTGCCCCCTCTTTCCACTGGGATCATTCAGTTACCCCATGGGGTAAATATTACTATTAGTTTCTCTGTGACTTGAGTGGTATATGCCTGTAATCCCAGCACTTTTGGAGGGGCATAAAGGGGAAGATTGGAAGTTCAAGTCCCACATGGGCAACTTGGAAAGACCTGTTCTCAAAAGAAAATACAAAAAGCTGGGGATATGGCCCAGAGATAGAGTGCCTCTGAGTTCAATCTCCAAGGCTGTGCTTCTCAAAAATGTCTAACATACCTAACTTAAAGAAGGAAACATTGCCCTGGGCTCACGGCTTCAGAGGTCCAGGGCCACCTGGCGGCGAGGCAACACGTCATGAGGGTGCGAGAGTGCAGCGTGGCAAGGCTGCTCTCCGCATGCAGCCGTCGTGGCAGTGTAGGGGTGCCACGCAGGAGAGCTGCTCTCCGCATGGCGACCAGGAAGCGCGATTCCAAGAAGAGCCACAGCCTTGCAGACCCACTTCCAGGGACCGGCTTTGCCTGCTAACAGCATGTTCATTCATAAATTCAGTGAATGAATCCATTGACGACATCAGCGCCCTTATAGTCCGGGCCCCAGCGCTAGGCCTCACCTCTGAGCACTGCCAGAGCCGGGGATCAAATCCTCAACGCACGAGTCCTGAGTGACTCTTCACATGTGAGCATCACATTGCCTAATTCCTTTACTCAGCCTTTCTCAACAGTCTCCCTGGGAGCTACCACTGCCCCACTCTACGGTCTGGGTCTCAGGGAAAGGAAGCTGGTACCCAGCTCTCCTGCCCGCTGCCCTTGCTGCCACCCTAACCTGCCAAGCCCGAGGAGGGGCACCAGGAGGCACTGAGAGGAGTCAGCGACCCGCCACCCAGGCTGTCACGCCCCTCCACACGCGCTCGCACCCGCCGCTCCACAGCTCCTTGTCTTCCTCTGCAGCACCCCCGAGCTCTTCCCACCTTCAAGCCTTCACGTCGCTGCACGCTGCCTGCTACCCGCAGCCTGGGTGGGGATCCTCCGCCTGTCAACTGTAATCCTCACTCCTGTAAACTCCTGAGGCTGACGTTCATTTCAGGAAAACTCGGCATCCCTCTACTGCGGGAGCTACAGACTCCAGCGTCCACGGAACGTGACAGGTATCGTAAACAGAGGAAGGGGCCAAACAAATGCAAGCCGCCCGGCCCTTGCTCTGGCTTTTGTTTCCTTGCTTCTGACAGGGCCGTGGAAGCCGGGAGGCCTCTGTGCTGTGAATGCTCACGCGTTCGCACAGCGCAGAGACCGCGAGGGCGGCAGGAGGCAGTCAACGCCAGAGTTTGGGGGCAACGGGCCCTGGGCACATACACAGCCAGCCAGCCACACGCCAGCCAATTTATCATTTCGCAGAAATTGGACCCATTATGAACAGATTTTGCCATTTTTTCAAGATCACCTGGAAGTTTTAATTTCTACGTAGCATTCCCTAATTTTTTAAATGTTCATATTTAAAATGTTAAAAACATCTGCCCAAGCTGGGCATGTACAAGATTACCCACTTGTAATCCCAGCACTTGGGAGGCTGAGGCAGGAGGATTGGTGTGAATTCGAGACCAGCCTGTGCTATAAAGGTGAGTTCAAGGCCAGCCTGAACTGCATAGAGAGACCCTGTCTCAAAAAGACAAAAAAAAAACCTACCCAGACCAAACTAAACATATCCCTGTACTGCATGTGACACAGAGGCTGTCAGTGTTTAATGGATGCTGTTTAGTCAGTGGGTTTTGCATTGCATACACTCCCTAATGGTGTGTAGAATCAGTGAATGGAAAAATGATTAGCCTTCCCAACAGGCTTCCTGGGGTTTAGCAGGAGCTAAGATGTCCAAGTTCCCTCTGTTGGGAGTGGAGAAAACATGGTATCAGAATGGGGGCAAATTTGTCTCTGTCAGCTGGGAACACCACCGTGCATCTCTGCTCCCAGGCTCAGATGCAGCACATCTGAAATGTCTTAAAGATCAAATTTCAATGTCATTTGATCTCAGATTGGGATCAGCCTTTCTGTGTTGATTTAGTATGCTTGCTCTTAAGGCCAGCAGCCGTCCTGACAGATGACAGTATGGTGTACTGGTTGTTAAATAATTCTAATATCACTGCCAGCTGATTGCAAAAACATGAATCTGTCACTGGTCACAGTCTGTTACCACATGGATGTAGGAAATGAAGCACATTGTCAACGTGAGGCCTGGTTCACTTCGGTGCTGAATTCAATTCCAAGTCTTATGTAGGGCTCACTCTCAACATTTTATTGGAGCCTGGCCACATTCCTCATCTCTGTTTTTTTTTTTTTTTTTTTCTGTCTAGGAGATACAGAGACTCTCATACCTACTCTGGTGCCTGATATTGCTAGTTTTCTGTTATTATAACAAAATACCTAAAGCTAGGCACTTTGTAAAGAAGAGAGGTCTACTCAGCTCACAGTTAGGCTTCTGGGGAGGGACCTCTTTCTTGCCGGTGTTGTAGCATGACATCACAGTGAGGATATGTACCAGGAGGGGTCACAAGGCAAGATAAAAAGGAGAGATATGAGGGGCCTGCCCTGATCTTTTTCTTTTATTGGAAATGAGTTTTTTTGAGACAGGGTCTCACTGTGCTGCTCAGGCTGAACTTGAATTCACTATGGAGCCCAGGGTGGCCTCAGACTCGTGGCGATCTCCTGCCTTGGCTTCCTGAGTGCTGGGATGAGCCATGTGCGCCACCATCCCTGGCCCAGCCTCGCTCTGTTTGCAACATCCTGCCCTCCTAGGAATTAACAAGGGCCCATTGACAATGCCATTAATACTTCCTGAGGTCTGCACTCCACGACCTAAACAGCTCGCGCTTGGCTCCACCTCTCAAAGCTCCCACAGCCTTGGAAACTGGTCACACCTAGGTCCAGGCTGGAAGCCCAGACCACTGAGCCATAGCTTTCCCAATTCCTTCTGAGAGCATGGGATGACGGGAGCAAGCTGGATGAAGGTGAGGGGGTGGGGCAAGAGTGGGCAAAGCCAGGGCCAGAGGCAGAAGCTCTAGTCAGCTTTGGGGAGAGGCTCTAGCTGACTCACTTATTCTAATGTCTTTTCTTTCCCCAGCCTCATAAGCAGTGGGCTACTGTCTGCCTCCACCTATGTGCACTGTAAGCAGGAAGCTCACTGTCTGCTAAAACTCCTGGACAGGGGAAGTAGCTGAGCCATCTAAGCTACTGCCTGGCAAGCACAAGGACCTGGGTTCCGTCCCTGGCATCACATGCTGTGCAGGCCCCGGAACTCCAGGCATACCGTGCTGGCCGTGGAACTGGGCCTGGTGGCTCACAGCCATAATCCCAACACTCGGGAGGCTGAGACAAGAGGATCACTGTGAAACCAAACTGTGTAGCAAGACCCTGGTTTGAAAGAAAAAACTAATAATAGTAATAATAATAATAATAATAATAATAATAATAATAATACCAAATAGGTGTTAGTTGCACTTTACTGGATCAACTCAAGGTGATTTAGATTTGTTCTTTGGGCCACATTCATCCCTTCAGAACATCTGTATGGACAGACAGAATTTCTCACGCATCTATGCCCCCAGCCAAATTGTATCATCCAGTATGTTAAACCCATTAGGAGAGGGACATGCAAACTTATCTCTAGAATTTCCAACTCTAGTTTATCTTATTTCCTAAAGAGAAGCTTCCCAGCTTTATTTGGGGTAGCCTAGGACAGTGGCTTGTTGACGTATTTTAGTCTTAGGATCTTTTAGCCTCCACATGCAGTACAGTGTTTCCATCAGAAAAGGGACAAGGTGCTCAGAGAACAAGAACAGCAAAACCTACACACGCATCTGTCCCCTGACTTTCTCTCCTGCTCTCAGTGTGTCAGGGACTTCAGAGTTAAAACGCACTCAAAACACCTGCTCTCACGTACCTCCAAATAACTCAAGTTGTACTCGAAGGATACAACACAAACTTTCAAAAACAAAGTTAATTTTACCTAATCAAAATACCAGTTTATCATTTATTTCAACCACACAGAGAGAAAATAGAAGACATTTATGTTTGCAGTTACAGGTCATCTTTGCCAAACCTTAACGTTCTGCTCTTTGTTTTTTTTTGTTTTTTTTTCTTCCCATTGTCTCCGTAGCAATTTTCTGTCATTACTTCTTAAAAGCGGGTATATACAACATGCAAATAAATGGATACATCCATAGTCTAATAAAACTTTATTAACCAAAAAAAAAGTGGGAAGCCAGATTTGTTCTTCAAGCTAAAGGTTTCAAACCCCTGCCTTGACCTATTGCAATGAGAGGTGATACTAGCATAACTTAGCTGTTTTAGTATTGTTGAAAGAATAGAATATTACAAACATTGTTAAAGTCTCCTCTATCCTTCTCAAGCCCCATTTCCCTTTCTGCCTCCCTTTTTCTTCAAAAAGAACCGTTGCCCTGAGTTTATATTAGGCAACCCCAGGCAAACATTTTTCTATTAATACACATTAACGTATACATTTTCCCCTAGGGAGAAAACTCATATATACAAAATGCTCCACATTCTACTCTGCAATTTGTTTTTCTGGTGGAGCACTACACGTCAGAGTTCTAGGGGTGTTGATGCATTTAGCCTTAGCTTGTGCACCTTAACCACTCTATCATATTTTTAATGTGAATTTGTATGTGCATGTTTCTCTGGATGAATATTCGATGCTCCCAGTTTTCCACAAAATATTGCAGAGAACATTCTTAAACATAGTACCCAGTTCTGTGAACTTCACCAGGGCAAAGGCTTTCATACTTACCTACCACCAGGGGTAGAAATGCACCTTCCTTACATGGGGGTCTGCTGCAGTGCACATGCCTGCTCACACCTGCACAACGACAAAGTGGAAGAGAAGTTTTACAAAATAATGCTTTTCTTACACTTTCCGGAGCATTCATAATTTTTATCAGAATTCTCCTCATCAAGCCAACATAATTCTCCTCCTACTTTGTTGAGTGTTCTTTTTTTTTAATAGATTTAATTTTATTTTAAAGAGTAAAAATAGAAGAAACAAGGATAGAAAACACAGAATCAAGTAAGAGTACATGTAGTACAGAATTTCAAGACAAGAAAAATTTAACAATGGTTGCATTGCATATTTTCATCATCAAATCAGTTTAGATCAACAGACATAGGTATGTAAGACTGATCAAACAATTAAACATTAACACTTTCAATAAACATTAATTTTTTTAACACTTCCAAATGCATTTTGAATTTAAGTCACTCTTCTAAAAAAAATTATAGGGGTTGAGGATGCAGAAAATGTAAGATCTTGAGATTGATTCCTGGTACTGCCCAAAATTAATTAATTAATTTATTTATTTATTTATTCTTTTGAGTCCTTACACTATGGAGACTGTATGATATTTGAATATGTAGGTCTGATTTATTTCACTTATTAGTATATGTTCTAGATACATCCATTTGTATATGAAGTCTTCTAGTTTATCATTCCTTATAGCTTAGTAATATTCTATTTTATGATCATACCTCATCCACTTCACCCATTTTTCAGTTGATGGGCATTTTACGT
>PVKN010019596.1:0-16302 GCA_004027915.1 Capromys pilorides | reverse complement strand
ATACCCCAGGATGGGCCCCTGATCCCGCTCTAAGGAGGAGCCAATCATATCCTAGGCAGGCCCAGGTCATGCTCCAGGGAGGAACCAATTGTAACACATAATCCTAGTGGATCATGACTCATGTCTCAAATTCTAGTAGTCCCCGCCCCATGATTGCATGAGGCTTTGGGGGGACAACTAGACATAAACCATAACAGGGAGTTTTAAATTAGCTGTACTCAAACAGTAAGTCCCTGGCTTAGCAACACACTCTAGTTGCAAACTTTCACAGGTGTACTATATGAGCCTCACCGTTGGCTCACAAACAAATCTGACTTATTGTTCATAAGTCAGGGACTTAGTGCATGTAAATCCCCATGGTGGCATTATGATAGTCAAGTAATAACAAGAACAGTATACATAACCTCTTCAAGTTTTACATTTTAAACTATCTCATCTATTGTAAATTTATTAAAAACTTTCCCACGCATAACTATATTCTATGAGGGCTGGGCATACAGCTCCATAGTATGGTGCCTGCTGGCAAGCTCAAGGTTATGAGTTTTATTCTTAGTACAAAAAAAAGAAAATCTATATATGTGTATTATGGTGCATAGTTTTTTATTCTTTAGAGACAAAAAATAGTGTGTTAAGCACATCTTTATCTCTGCGGTTATACCCGCTTCATCTTTTCTGATCTTCATAAGTAGCAGCTGAGATCACATGTCCTTCTGGCTCATGTGAATGTGCATACGCTCCTTTATCTCTGCTTCCCAGCCAGTGTGGTCTGTCTGACTGCAGACAAGTCACGGTTGCCCCGTGCCCTGCCTGTGCACCTTGGCCCCTTCACAGGAAGGTGGAAGAGACGGACCCCTCTCCATGTGCTTCCACCCACTGAGCACTGCACTCCCCTCAAGCTTCAGGGCAGCCAGCCTTTCAGAAATCGTAGTCTTGGGGTCTGTTTGGTGGAAAAGGAGATGATTCTTTTTGTAGATTTGTATTTATACTTTGCTTTTTCCCTCAGGAGAAATCCCTCCCTGGTGTGGTGATGGCTCTTGTGTGTAATGTGTTTGACATGCTTTACCAGCTCGCCAATCTCGAGGAACCAAGGTACAGAGAAATGCATGTGCGGCCTGAGAGGGGAAGGAGCGATTTAACTGGACACTTCAGCTGTATTGTACTTTATAGTTCAGATTATGATTCTGATACTGAAACTGGCTTATAGGAACAAAATTTTTATTTGAAAATTTTCAGGATAACTCTACGAGTACGAAAGCTTCTGCTGTTGATACCCACAGATCCAGCCATTCAAGAAGCGCTTGACCAGCTTGATTCACTAGGCAGGAAGGTATTGTATCTCCACTAGTTATTTAATCATCCTAAGAATGTTACATCATGAGGCTGAAAACAGAAGCTGGACTCATGTTAAGGCATCCTCCTGTCTTTCTCACATTCTTTCTTTCCAAAAAAATACTTTTACAGGGCCACCCTGATAGCTCAGCAGACTAAAGCACCTACTTAGGCAGACACAGGTACTAGGATTTGATCCCCAGTGCCAGCCCCACCCTCGGGGTGCACTGAGACAGCGACTGAGACTGGGTGTTGTGGCGCGCACCTATAATCCCAGCACTTGGGAGGCTGAAAACAGGAGAATCACTAAGAGTCTCATCTGTGTAGTGAGACCCTACACTAAATTAAAAAAAAAATACCTTTGCTGTAAGTGGAATTCAGAACTTCATGTTCACTTTTGAAGCATCCAGAGAGGCAATAATGACTTCGAACTTAATGTCGTCTCCTTCTCCCTGCTTACAATGTACGTAGGAAGTAAGCTTGGGGTGAAGTTGCTTGTCCAGGGCCAGACTATTTTTGATTCAGTTGATATACTTTTCTTCTGCCATGAGCCTCTGATTGTTGCATGTCTGACTTACTTGTAAGAATAGATGACCATTATATCAATAATGATTAGAAAAATCATCATGTTTGCATCCTGTGCTCTAAATAACTACTAGGAGGACAATAATATGCATTATATCAATTATTGGAAATGTACTACTAATGTGTTTTGAAACTATCACATTATTTCTTATTAAAAGTAATAAAAAAAATTTTTTAAAACGATTAGATGAAGCCGGGCATGGTGGCACATGCTTATAATCCCTGCACTTTGGGAGGCTGAGGCACGAGGATTGCTGTGAGTTCGAGACCAGCCTGGGCTACAGAAGTGAGCTCAAGGCCAACGTGAACTGTCTCAATAACAAGACCCTGTCTCAAAAAAAAAAAAAAAAGATTAGATGACCACTTTTTCTTTACCAGTGATAAAGTTCATTTTAACTTATAGAATGTTGTTCCTTAAGAGATATATGTAAAAACTGTATTTTAGCTGTCATATTGAATTCTCAGAATAAATTAATTTTTAAAAATAAATTTTTTTAAACTTTATTTGTTTATGCTAATGGCCAGCTCAGACTGCCCTGGGGATGGGGTTGGTGCAGCATGTGGTGCCAGGGACCAAACCACGGTCCCTGTGGTTGTCTAAGCAGGTGCTTTAGGCCGCTGAGCTATCTTGCCAGCCCCAAGAATAAATTAATTTAAACCAATTGGTAGAACTAATTTTTCTATTTTAGTGGTTGAAATTTAGATCAGCTCAATCATGGTATTTGTGGCTAGGTACTAATTTGAGAAAGAAGAGAAGTAAGCCAGGTGTGGTACCCACTTATAATTCCAGCACTTGGGAAGCTAAAACAGGAGAATGATTGTGAGTTCAAGACCAGCCAGGGATACATGTTGAGCCTAAAGCCAGCCTGAACTGCATAAATAAAGCACATTATTGGTATTAACTAAAAAGGAATTTTCAGTACTATTACAGAAGTATAACAATTTATCAATATGCAGATGTATGGGTTATAAAGATGCAAACAATTTAAGATGACCTTGCTAGTGTTATTTAACTTTATCAAAAACATGTAGTATTTGAATATCATGTAACACTTAGATTTTGTACCGTACAGTTTGTTGTTTTGTTAATTAGTGATGCGGCTTTATGAAGATAATTTTTCAGAAAATTTCATTGATGCTTATATTAAGGAAAAAAAGAACATTGGAATATGGATTGATTTCTGTTTCTCTTTAATTTGTGCTTTTAAGGCGTCCTTTCCTTTTTCCATTCTTTTACATTTAGAAAACATTGTTATCAGAATCAAGTTCACAGCCTTCAAAGTCTCCGTCTCTCTCTTCAAAGCAGCAGCATCAGTCAAGTGCGAGCTCAATCTTAGAAAGCCTGTTTCGGTCCTTTGCTCCAGGAATGTCCACCTTCAGGGTACTCTACAACTTGGAAGTAAGAAACCTGCTTCTTGTCATTTCATTTTAACAGAGTGAAAATGAAATAGTTTGCAGATTTATGTCTTTACATGTCAGAAATTAGTAAAAGTTGCTTTTACAGTGTTATGTAATGATCTCTTTAAAAATGGGTTTCAAAAAAATATTTTTTGCCTTTGGAAGCTCTCGGGTTTTTTTTGTTTTGTTTTTTGTTTTTTTTTTTTTTCATTTTATACTTAAGTTCACTTGCAAAACAGCATATGAGAAATTAGGAAGTTTTATGTTACACATGCATCATTACCTTCCTCTGAAAGTTCTACACAATGTATAATTATCTCCAGCTTTCTCAACTGTATACTATTTTTTTTTTTTAATTTGTTGTCATTTTCTGCCTCTAGTTAAGATTTATCAAGCATTTACCAGGAGGCACATTAACATTAATGTTAAGAATGCTATTAGGAGAAATAGAGTTAACTTACCTTATTGTAATCTTTAGGTCTGTAATAGGATCTGTATAGACTTAAACAATAGCCCAACCAACAGAAATGCATCAGTCATAGTCCTGGCCTGAGAAGCCCGAGATGAGGCCATTCAGTGTGTGGTGTGGGCCCGCTTACCGGTTCCCATCAGCAGTGCTCTCATTGAGTCCTCACTTGGCAGGAAGGGGGCAACTGGGGAGCGGTCCTCTCTTATATAAGTAAATTAGCCCATTCATGGAAGTTTCCATCTCCTTAAAATTGTAGTCGCCTTCAGAGTTAGAATTTCAAAATTGGAATTTTGGAGACCTGCAGTCCATTGTAATTACCTGCCTGTCTGAAAATAGATCTAAATTAACAGATTTAGTTCACTAAATATTTACACAGTAAGCCAGAGGGTTCCCCTTCTGTGCAGTGCTTGCCCTCTTTTGACAGCAAAAGCATCTCTAACAAAAATCCCGCCTTCATCACCTAAGCTCCAAAACACAGTTTTAGACTGGGAATGAATCTTGAACTGTTACCTAATTTATAACTGAGGCAACAAGAAATCTTAAGTTTTTAAACAATTGTGACTGCATAAGCAATTGTTTACTGTGTAATTATTATCTGCCTTTAGCTGATGGGAAAACAGAAGCAGCAGAGAAAATGCCTATAGTCTGTTGTTTGTAGATGGTAAAGGGGTGAATTAAGTTTGTAGCCTTGTGCTGTAGTTTAATTCTTAAATAATTAGCTGTCCTACCACAGTGTTAAGCTTTCCTAATGTGTGCTTTGCATGTGAGAGAAGGAAGGGTGATGGCGCTACAGGGCTGTGCACCTCTGGGTGCAAACTGTAGCTGTGTGACCTTGAATGAGAGGCCCTTTAACCTCTCCAGTCTCAACCACCCAGTGCCTAAAGTAAATCACGTATGCCTAGTACATTGCTCATAGCTCATTGGATAGGGAGCTCATCTACCATTGCAAATATTTGGCAGTTTTATAAAACTTGAGATTTTGTGCTTTCTAAAGAAATGTCTGACCTGGGTGAGGTGGCACATACTGTAGTCCCAGCTACTCAGGAAGTTGAGGTAGAATCACAGGTTCAAGGCCAACCTCACTAATTTAGCATGGCCCTGGCTCGAAATAGAAAGGGCTAGGGATGTGGATCAGTAATGTATGAGTGTGCTTGCCCAGCATAGGCAAGACCGCAGCTTCCACCTCAGCACCACTGAAGGGGTTGGGCAGGAGCATCTCTAGGGGATTATATAAAGTCACCTGTTTTCTAAGCTTGAAGGCCTGAACATTTGACATTTGCCCATTTTATCAGAAGAACGTGCTAGCTTTCTTTAGAGCTGAGCAATTTTTTTCTTTCTAATTAAATGGAATATGGAGAATGTCTTTCTTTCTTTATTTATTTATTTATTTATTGTATTTTAGGGAAGGGTGTACAGGGTATTCAGGGTTTCACTACTAGATTGGACTCTTAGTGATTCTCCTATTTACAGCCTCCCAAGAGCTGGGATTTTAGGTGCATGCCACTACTCCCAGTCTTGTCTGGGAAACAAGAAGCCTCCAAAAGTTCTGGAGAGAAAATAATGTGTAACAGTTTAAAGATTCTGGCTCTAGTAGCCTGAACATTTTACTCAGTAAAGGAATAATTTCTGTGAAAATGTTTGAATAGTTAAATATGTTTTTCTGTTCTAGGTTTTAAGCTCCAAACTCATGCCAACAGCTGACGATGACATGGCAAGAAGCTGTGCGAAATCCTTCTGTGAGAATTTCCTCAGGGCAGGTGGTTTGAGGTGAGTGGCAGAAAATGAGTACAGTTGTCTCAGCTAATATTACCGGCAGAGCCTTGCTTGTTCTCAGCAAGGTGTAAGTGGGTTATAATGCCAAGGAATGATGCTTCAGTCTTTTAGAATGTTGTAATTCATTTTGTGACTTTGGATTATTTAAAAAACGTAGAGAAATAATCTCTTCCACTTCTGTCAGGGAAATTCTTAAGTGTGGAAGTGAGGAGACCATATCACTTTCTTTTGAGTCTACCATATAGTTTGAAACAGGGTGAATTTGACTCCCAGGAATCCATGTTGTGTCCAGCATCTGTGTCAGGCTTGTATAGATGAGCTTTGAGAGGCTTGTGGTTTAAAAAGAGTAGCACGCAGCCAGCTGCTATCTGAAGGATTTAAATAGAAGCAATAAAAGGTGCTGCAGGAGGAAGGCAAGAGAGCAGTGGTGAGATGTCTGGAGCAGTAAGGTCAGTGAGCACTTCTCAGCTTGAGCTTGGGACTGAGAAGATGCCAAGCAATTGCCAAGGTCAGGAAGGAGCAAAAGGGATCTAAGCCAGGTTGGAAGGCAGCATGAGTAGTACAAGAAGGCAAATCTTCTGCTACAGGGACTACTGTGAGCTAGGCCACGAACACAGGAAAGTAAAGCAGATAGAAGGCCCTCTGGAGGAGTGAAGGCCAGCTGGAAGCTTGAGCGAGTTCAGGAGTTCCTCTGTGTAGTCTGGTAGGGACAAGAAGCTGGACTGAGACCTCGAGGAAGTACTGGGGATAGGAAATTGAGGACTGAAATAATTCCCACACAGTATGAAAGAACTGGTACATGTGCACAGCTTTCCTGCTTAACACTTTAGAAGTATTAGGAAAAAGGGAACACTCACTGCCGCTTACCCCAATGTCTACAGGTTTGTGGTGATAAAGACATTATGTTTTTGGCTTGTTTGTGTATGTTAGTTAATTGATGTGCCACGTATTGTTTTGAGCTCAGGGAACAGCAGTGTACACAGGACACACAATTCATGTCTTTGCAAAGCTTGCAGTCTCTTAGAAGGGAGACAGCTAAGATTATGTCAGGTGGTAACAAGGTCTGTAGAGAGAAATAAAGGAAGCAGGAATAAAGGGGGTTGTGGTTTTAGTAGAAGGATAAGCAACCTGAAGTCGTGAGGGTGATGCCTATAGAAAGCACCTAGGAGAAAGCTCTCCAGAGCAGCAGCTAGAACGTTGCCCTGCAGAGGCCACAGGAGGGCAGAGTTCCTGGAGCCAAGTAGGTGAGACACAGCTGGTCATGACACTATGCTGATCCCAGCGGTCAGGGTGTGCAGCACCTTTGGGCCACTGTGCAGAGGCTGCCTTTTTTCCACAAAGGAAGGCTGCACCGAAGTGTGATGCTCAGAAAGCTACCATGATTTGGCTCACATTTTAGAATGATCACTTGGTTTGATATTTTGAGGAGAGATTTGGAGAGTAAAGGAACATAGTGGAAGCAGGAGGAATGATTGGAAAGCAGGGAGCAGGTGGACTTGAAAACATACTTGACTGAATAAACCAGTGGTTTTTGTTTGTTTGTTTGTTTGTTTTTTTATATTATGGCCGGCTCAGCCTGCCTTGGGGATGGGTCTGGCACAGCATATGGTGCCGGGGATTGAACCACGATCTCTGCAGTTGCCTAAGCAGATGCTTTAAACTGCTGAGCCATCTCACCAGCCCAACAGTGTTTTTTTTTTTTTTTGTATCAGGAATTCTACTTAGGACCTTGCACCTGCCAGGCAGGCCCTATGCCCCTGAGCTATATACCAGCACTTGATACGTTTTTGAAGTGGTAGTTCTATAAGTATCATGATAGCAGTTGACAGTGAACTCAGAGCAGTTAATGAGAAGGGGAACTATCTGAACACTGTCTTGAGTGTCAGGCTAAGGTAACTGTAATGGGACAGAAAGGTTCGGTTCTATCATGGGAAACTGTTACATAGTTTGTTTATATGTAAAGATCTTACAGAGAGTAACCAAGAACATTTATGAACCAGATGGGTTAATCGTAGAAAATTTCCTGTGAAAAAATAGAAGTTTTTATATACTTCCTTTTTTTTTTTTTCCTTCCAAGTTTGGTTGTAAATGTCATGCAGCGAGATTCTATCCCATCAGAAGTAGACTACGAGACAAGGCAGGGTGTTTATTCCATCTGTCTGCAGCTTGCAAGGTATGTAAACCTGCTTATCCATGCACCTAGGCAATGCTCCAATTTTGTATCTGTGCTGCTAACGCGAGCACACATCGAGGCCACGCTTAACTTGCTTTTTCTTCCTCAATCATACCACTTTAAATATTAAAAAATGACCTTGAGTAAGCCCAGCTTTTTTTTTTTTTTTTAAGATTTTTACTTGTTGGACAAACAATGCCCACATTATTAGATGAAGACCTCACCAAAGATGGCATAGAAGCACTTGCTTCTCGCCCATTTCGAAACGTCAGCCGGCAGACAAGCAGACAGATGTCCTTGTGTGGTACTCCAGAGAAGTCATCCTATAGACAGTTGTCGGTATCCGATAGGTCTTCTATCAGGGTTGAGGAAATCATCCCTGCTGCTCGAGTTGCAATACAAGTAAGTCATTGTTTATTCAAGAATTCGAAAGTACCTTCTACTTAGAAGGCCCTGCTTGGGAAAGGGGGTTCTGTGGATATAAAAGTGATGAAGATATGAATATTGTTTTCAAGGAATGTATGATAAGGAAAACAGCTAGTGCAGCAGAAAGTATTGAGTATCTTAAAACTACAAGGGCAGAATGCAGTGCGGGCCTTCACACTAATTAGAATGACTCCCTTAACCAGTGCTGTTAGGGGTGCTTTTGTGCTGGAGGTGGCTTTGAGCTGGTCCTTGAAGATGACATGGGGTTAGAACATAGAGAGGAGATTTGTCCATGCAAAAATAGAGAACAGGAGCAGAGTTGGAAATAAAAACCAGAGGCTTATATGCAAGATCACTGGGTAGTCCTCAGAGACCAAATTGTAGTGTGTGGAAAAGGAAACTGCAAAAACCAAATTGGTGAAGGACCAGTGGGCGCCAGAACATGGAGATGAGAGAGTTGTTTTCCCCCAAGTGGCAGACACTGAAAGTCTGAACAGTTGTGGTAGCATGAGAAAAGCTGTCTCTGTGATCTTAGGGGGAAGAGTCCAGAGTAAAAGCTGCAGGTATCTGGAGTGGTTCTCACGTAAGCCACTGCCGTCTCTCACAACACTCTTTCCACACTGTAGACTATGGAAGTGAGTGATTTTACTTCTACTGTGGCATGTTTCATGAGATTGTCGTGGGCTGCAGCTGCAGGACGGCTTGACCTCGTCGGGAGTAGCCAACCAATTAAAGAAAGTAATTCTCTGTTTCCTGCTGGGATTCGAAATAGACTCAGCAGTTCAGGTACTGATTCCACAGGGGCAGTAATTAAATGTGGGCAAAAATTGCTGTAAGAATCATCTACGTATAGATTTTTTAGAATCACAAAAAAGGGAGCAAGAGTCTTTGCTTTGAGCATGAGTACAAATTCATCAGGCTCAATATTTATGCTTATCATTATGTGTATGTCATAGCTGAGAAGAGAAAGCATTTATAAATATGTAGAGTAAACAGGGAAAGCAAATGAAAGTCTAGCTTCCCTGAAAGTGACAGTGTCATGAGGCCAGTAATTGTAGATGAGCACAAATTCATCTAGAATTCTGACCTAGAAAACAGATTTTTCTTACTTTGACATGTAATTTCCTATTGGACCTTTTTGTTACTTTGTATCTTAGTTTTGTGTGATTTTCATGCTCTGTCTTTACAAAGAGCTCAAGTGTTTTTGAAAATTTTTTCAAATTATGATGTCTAATAAAATGAAGTGTTAATTATTTAGTGTTTTCAGGGATATATGTGCATTCGGCCCATTTAACACCATTACAAAGCGTTTTTGGTGACCCAGGAAAGTTCCCTCGTGTTCCATAATCGCACAGTTCTCACTTTACCACCTGAAACATACTTTCCTCCTGAAGCTGTTTTGAATCCCTGCAAATATGTTTTGAATACAAAGCAGTCAGGAGTCTCAGATATCCTGAGTTGCTTTTTAAATCATTTTGTCTTAAACAAACATGCTTTCTTGAAGTATTTAATGTCATATGAGGTTTCTGAATTGTGTATTAAGCACTGTACAGTGCCTATAGGATCCATGCATGGTAAATTTCTGCTTCCTATTTTCAGGAAGCAATTGTAGCTCTGGAAGTGAAGGAGAACCAGTAGCCCTACACGCAGGAATCTGTGTCCGGCAGCAGTCTGTGTCCACCAAAGACTCGCTGATTGCAGGAGAGGCCTTGTCTCTTCTGGTCACGTGCCTGCAGCTTCGAAGCCAGCAGCTAGGTAGGAGATGGAGACGGAATTGTTTACATTCCTTCATAGATAAGATCCTAGCAGTGCTGGGGGTGGGGGGACGGGAGTGAAATGGCAATCCTAGCTCTTGGGAGGCTGGAGACAGGCGGATCTCTACAAGTCCAATCTAGTAGTGAGACCCTGAACACCCCGTAGACCCTTCCCTAAAATACAAAAAAAAGATCCTATTATTAACAGTGAAAGGATAGGAAAGTCAGCCTGTGTATAGGTAAGAAATAGTGCTGGGATCGATCACTTTATGTGTTCATGTTCTGCAGCAGGTGTTGCAGAAACATATCTGATCTTCAGGAGCTTACTATTTAGCTGAGGAATTAGAGTAGCCCAGATTGCTAGTTCATAAATTGTGTAATTAGAATTATGTATCAATTATTGATAGCTCCATTATTAGAAATAAAGAAGCTTATGATTTTTCCCTCTTTATTATCACCTTGCAGAAGTAGAGCTAATGCTCCTCATTCTCCAGTGTTAGGGCTCTCAGGGCTCAGTCCCTCGTCCATCCTGCTCTGTGGATCTTACCCTACTTTTCAGCTGTAATTCCATCTAGATGCTGATAGCTGATGCCACTTGAGTTTGAATCTGTGGTTTGGACTGCAGTCCTGACATCTCCACCGGGATACCACGTGGATATCCCAAACCTACCTGTGTAGAACTAAATTCTTGATCTTGCCCATATTACTCAAGCATTTTCCCAGCTTAAAGGCAATTTCAACCCTCCAGTCACCCTCAGCAAAAACCTAGAATTGCCTTTAATTATTTGTTCTTGCACTGCCTCCTGCCTGTCAGCATGTTTTCTTTCCAGACCCTTTCAGTTCCTCCCTTCAGACCACCTCACTATCGGTGCTTCCGGCCTGCCATCACTTCTTTCTTGAATTAGAAGAGTGGTGCCCTAGTCAGTCTCCCTGCTTCTGCCCTTGCAGTTTAGTTTCCACACTGTGACCAGAGGGTACCTTCTAACATAGAAGCCAGGTGTGTCTCTTATTTAAAAACTTTCCAATAGTTTATCAGTCGACAGAGTGAAAGCCAGAACTTTATTTTGATCTCACCTTCAGTCCACCCTCTGTACTTACATGCCTGTACCTTCCACAACCTCTCGCTTACTCTCCTTCCCACTCCAACCTACAAGACACACATTCTGGCTATAGAACGGCCTCATGACCATTTTACCTCTTTCTGGTGCTGGAGATCAAACCACAGTCTTTTGCCCCTGGCTGAGTTTGCTGAAGAAGGCGCTTTAGACAACCAAGCTAACCCACCAACCCCTTACCTCTTTCTGGTATGTTCTTTCCCTATCACTTCAATTAACTCTCTCTTCCTCATCTCGGGCAAGTCCTTCCAAATGTATCATCTTGGTGACATATTTTCAAACCACCTTTTAAAATAATTACAACTCTTCTTTTGGTCTAGGACTGCCAGAACCCTTGTACTGCCCTGCCCCTGCTACCACCTTATTTTTTCTATCCTGTAGTGCTTATCTTCTCTAATGTGCAGTTAATGCAGTTATCCTGTTCATTGCTATTATCCCCTCCCCAGCTAATTCTTAAGTTTCATAAAAAGCTTTGTCCACTTTGTTGCCTAAGACCCTCCAGCACCCAGATGCAGCCTGGTATGTAGTGGCCCACAGAGATCTGCAGCCAAGAGTGCAATCTCAGCAGCTTCACTTGAAAACTTGTACAAACACACAGGGACCCCAGCCCTAGCTGTTGCTACCGATTTCACCCTGCTAGTTAGATACACTCTGTAATTGTTATATGCTGTATTTTATATTACACTCAAGCTTATTGTAGGTAAAGATAATAAAGACACAGATTAAGTAAGATATTCATGGAAAATTAAAATTGCGCTGAAATTTGTTTTTTCTGAACAAAAATGTTTTTGAAGGTTTACATTACAAAAAGTAAAAGTTGTATTAAAATCACTTCAAAAATCTATGCCAGGGCCGGCGAGATGGTTCAGTGGTCTAAAGCGCCTGCTTAGGAAGGCTCAGGCAACTGCAGGGACTGCGGTTCGATCCCCGGCACCACATGCTGCACCAGCCCCACCACCAGGGCAAGCTGGGCCAGCCACAAAATAAATAAATAAAGAAACAAACAAATACAACAAGCAAACAAATAAATAAATAAATTTAAAAAAAAAAATCTATGCCAGGGCCTGGGAGGTAGCTCAGTAGAATAAGAGCTTGCCTGGCAAATGCAGGGTCCTGAGTTCAATCCCCAGTACCACAAAAAAAAACTACGCCAGCTGAGCATGATGGTGCACATCTACAATCCCAGCCCTCCAAAGGCTGAGGCAGAAAGAACATCTCAAGTGTGAGAGTAGCCTGGGCTGTAAAAGACCAGAAAAAGGAAAAGAAAGAAAGAAAGAAAACCCAAACCCATCCTATATTTTTAATTTGATTTTGATTGTTTTGATTGATTGATTGATTGATTGATTGATTTGAAGTTCTGAGGAGTGAATCTAGGGCCTTAGCACACAGTAGGCAAGTGCTGTCTCACTAAGCTATATCCTCAGCCTTAGACATGTTTTTAAGTAAAGATAAAAAGTTGTCACTTGTCTTTGAGCCTTTACTATTTGTTTTTTATTTGGAGGTACATTTTTTAGTCACAAGTGTTAGTAGTTTGTTAAAGCAAGACATATTTACTCTAATTGGATGTGCAAAGCATTGTACTAATTATTATGGGATACAAAGATGATTAGGGGATGATGACTCCTTAAGCATCTTAAAATTTCATAAGGTAAATGGGAAGACATAGAAACAGTTATGAAGACCTCAGTTTTATTCCGTCCAGAAAGAAAAGTTTCTGCTTGAGCTTAAGAAATTACTAAGAATTTTGAAAAAGCAGTCTCTAATTTGATGCCCCTCCCCTGCTCTCCTTGTTCACCACTAGCTTCCTTCTATAACTTGCCCTGCGTTGCTGACTTTATTGTTGATATTCTGCTTGGATCCCCAAGTGCTGAGGTAAGGACTTTCCCATCACTTGTAGAAGAGCACTCCTTTGTTCTGTTCTGCTGTGAGCTGTGGTAGACACCAGTGGCACTGGGGTGGGGGGCAGGGGGACAGGAGGAATGGCACACAGTCTCCTTAGGGAGTTGTGCAAAGGCGCCAGGGACCTTTCGAAGAGCAAATGACTATGTGCACTGTGCCACCCTGCCTTCCACCACCCTCTGTATCCCACTGGAAGTTCCGAGACTGATGCTATGGTTAAACCAATGTCTGCTTGTGGTGTCCACAGTGTCCCAGCCAGTATTCACCACCATAACAGTAGACATCAAAATGTTGATCAAAATCAGGACGATCACCATCAAGCCAGGAACTTGTATTAGATAAATATACTTTTTAAACACTTTGTTTACATTAGTTATAAGTATATTGACTAGAGGGCCAGTGAGATAGCTCAGTGGACTAAGCACCTCCTTTGGCAAGTGCAGGGACCAGGTTTTGGTTCCCTCTTCCACCTGCCACCCAGACCCCACCCCCGGGGCGTGCTGAGCCAGCCAGTGAGTCCAGGCATGGTGGTGCACACCTGTAACCTGTAATCCCAGCACTGGGGAGGCTGAAAAACAATAGTGAGACCCTATACCACATACATTTTTTTTTTTAAAGTACATCAATTAGAACAGAATAGTAAATTAGGAAATTAGTTCCAAAACTACACTTGTTTTTATTTATTCACTGTAATCTTTACCATTAAAAATTGGAAAATTCATCCTTTCTAATGTCCTTCAGTAACTTGAATGAATAAATAGTGTGGACTTCAAAAGAGATAACCTTTAAGCACCTCTGAGTTGCTGACTGACATGCAGTCTTTGTCACCTGTCTCCTAATCTCAGATCCGCCGCGTTGCCTGTGACCAGCTGTACACTCTCAGTCAGACAGACACTTCCACTCATCCAGACGTACAGAAGCCAAATCAATTCCTTCTGAGTGTTGTCCTCACAGCTCAGCTGCCTCTCTGGTCCCCGACTAGCATCATGAGAGGAGTCAATCAGAGGTATGTAATAAATATACAGAATTCTCCTTACACAAAGGCAAAGAATAATGATGTATTGCGCCTACGTCTATAGGTGTTACTGAGATATTAGAAGAACTTCTCCTTTATTACATGGACATTTGAGTCCTGAATGAGGGCATTTGTTTTTCTCCTTATGTTAGACAAGAGAGTTACACAGTACCATGCTCTATCCGCCATCTTCCTCAGCTCCTGGACCACCTACCCCAGAGAGAAAGTAAAGTTTACTTAGTCACTGAAATCTTAAAGTTACTTAAGTGAGGTTACTGTTTAAGTCACACTGCCTTGCCCACTTGAAAATCACTTTCTTGGCTTACATACTTCAGTCCTATATCAGCAGTAACTGGGATATCCTGGCTTTCTACCTTGGCCTTATACAGACCTGGTTCTGTAAGAAAGTGTGTGGTCCAGGCTCACTGGATGATATAGGTAAGTGCATTCTCCAGTCACGGCTTGCTTGTGATCAGGATAACATTGATCCCAGGATAACACTGATCTCGAATTTATGCCACATCATCCAGCTTTGCTTTACCAGGAAGCTGTTGCTGGGGAGTTTGTAAGGGTCCGTGGAGATTTGTGAAACCAGTGTCTACTTCAATCTGATACAGGCTTTACAGATTAGAACCCTGGAAGGGAAGAGACCATAGGGCTGCTATAAACCCTTAACATGTAAGCGCTCTAAGCCTGAAGTCTTTTTTTTTTTTAATGTAATCAAGGAGGTATGACAAAATTTACCATTATGCCTATTTTTAGTAGATACTATATAGCTCGGTGGCATTATGTACATCCTTGTTATATAGCTGTCAGCCCTGTCTAACCTTATCATCTAGAACCAAAACTGTATCCATTGAATGACATTCTATTCCCCACTCTTCTCACCCACCCAACACTGCACATGTCAAATGCATCAGGAGCCCACAGAAGGAAGACAGTATTCTGCTATACATGCAAACAGTATTGGCTTTACCCATCAACTGCAGATGCATGTTTGGGTTGTTGCTGCCTTTGGCTATTTGGAGTAATACACTGTTTTGTATTTTCTTTTACCCTTTGCTTTCACAGTTTTATTGTTGTTGTTGTTGAATACCTCAGGGATAGAATTGTCAGACTGTATGATAATTCATTCTTTGCATGTTTTGCCATTTTGGTTTGTTTTGGGTTGTACATCTTATTTGAAGAATATATCTTAAAGGCCTTTAGCCAGTTGTGGTGGCACACACCTGTAATCCCAGCACTCGGGTGGCTGAGGCAGAAGGATTGTGAGTTCAAGAGCAACCTGAGCTGTGGAGTGAAACCCTGTCTCAAAAAAAATAAAAAAAAGTTAAGACCTTTACTCATGTTTTATTTCCTAAGGACTGAACCCAGGCCCTTTGGCTTAAGCCAGCCTAAAACCCTGTATCCAAAAAAAAACACCCTAAATTTTAAAATTTGTTTTTCTTTTATTCAGCACATGTTTATTGAGGTCTATGTGCCTGCCAGTGTACATGGGTTGAAGAATCAACAGTGATGAAGTTGTAGTATCTGGACTGCCATGGTTAACCAGTTTGTTGAAGCAGACAAATGCAAAACTTGCTATTCAATAAGCATAAACGCGAATTTTATTTATTTATTTATTTATTTAATATTATGGCTGGCTCAGCCTGCCCTTGGGGGTGGGGCTGGTGCAGCATGTGGTGCAGGGGATCCAACTGAGGTCCCTGTGGTTGCCTAAGCTTGCCTAAGCAGGTGTTTTAGACTGCTGAGCCATCTTGCTAGACCATTAACAGCAAATTTGAAATTAGGCTCAGTATTAAGTTCTTCAAGCATTAATGAAGAAATAAACAGATTAGATGAGATTAATAACATATATCACAAAGATTTGTTACTGGAAATATGTTGAGTATAGAGCTGTTTAATTTCACATAAAGTTGAATATTTGTTTCTGCATAAAACAGCATCTCACAAGTTTTTTTATTGTCTTACATTGATACATATTTAGTAGTTATCATGGGCTTTGCACCATACCATTTAAATTTTTTTTTAATCCTCAGAATGGCCAAGTGTGTTTTACCCTTTTATTATCTTCATTTGTTTGTCACCATAATTTTTGGTTCATTGTATATTCCTGCCATTAGCACATACTTGAGCCTTTTATGCATATTTGTGCATATATTTTTATATTTATTTCTAGTACTCTTAATGGCATTTTAGAAATTTGAAAACTGAGAGACATAAAATATATTGTCCACAGACAATCCACTATAAGTAGTAGAACCAGGACCAAACCCACTGTCTTACGTGATTCTAAAACTTGTATTGTAATCACTGTAGTGACAGAAAAAGCATCTTTCATCACCCTATATAATCTCCATTTTCTG
>PVKN010019595.1:0-16302 GCA_004027915.1 Capromys pilorides | reverse complement strand
GGGGGGGGGGGAGACAGGGGACATGGCAGGGAAGAGGGGAGTGAGAGAAAGAGCACACAGTGATTGTACAAAGAGTGTCATGGTAGAGGACCTCCCAGAAGGCTGCAATATTCACGTAGTATTTTTTCTTTTAACCTTCTTGCTTCTACTCAATTTAAAATATTTCAATATGTGAAAGTCAGGACTTTTTCTACTGCAAGTGATTGAAATCCAACTCAAACTGGCTTAGGCAA
The DNA here is from genome assembly GCA_004027915.1 of Capromys pilorides. Classification (NCBI taxonomy): domain Eukaryota; kingdom Metazoa; phylum Chordata; class Mammalia; order Rodentia; family Capromyidae; genus Capromys; species Capromys pilorides. Next base: position 16,069 of record PVKN010019595.1, on the reverse strand, counting down.
AATTAAAACTTTACTGGCTTGTGAAATAAAAAAGATCACAGCATGTCACGCCAAGTTGGGTTCAAATGCCCAAATGACATTAACAAAATTCTTTTTCTAACTCTGTCCTCCCCACTCTCCTTCACGGATACTTACCCAAAAGATGCATTTCACATGGTTTCCAGCAGTTCAGTCAAACATTCAGTCCATCAGAAAATGAACTTCTTTTTCCCACTTGCTCAGGAGAGAGTTACATTGGGCTGACTTGGTCATATGTCCATTCCTAAGACTTAAGCTTTTCACAGTAGGGGATGAGCTCATATGACACTGAAAGAGGGAGGGCTGTCCAGAGGAACTGGTGTGACTGCCTGAAGGTAGGCCTACCAACACACATCCACTATAACCAATTGTGTTTGTTACTTGTTGCTGAGAAAAAGAACTACTTGACACCTAAAGTTAAAGGAAGAAAAGTTTATTTAGCTTACAGTTTGAAGAGATTTCAGTCTATAATCAGCTGGCTCCAAGGCAGAGTATTGTGACAGACAACGTTTGCAGAAGAGAAAAAAAGTACGTGTGTATGGTGGGCAGAAGGTAACAAAACAAGCAAGCAAAGGCCCTTAACAGCATCTTTTTGCCCCTTTATGTTATACCAAAGATACTGGGATTAGGGCAGTGTGAAACCCATCGATGTACTGATTTAGTAATCACACACCTTTTAAATCCCAGGATCACACACTCTAGATCCAGCCACCTTTGTAAAAGCCCTACCTATGACTGCAACAGGATTTGGCACAAGCTGTGTTATGGTTTATGTCTAGTTGTCCCCCTAAAGCCTCATGCAATCATGGGGCGGGGACTTCTAGAGTTTGAGACTTGAATCATGATCCACTGGGATTATGTGTTTTAGTACTGATGGGACTATGGGTCTGAGTACTGCTGGGGTTACTTGACTCTTGATGCACTGGGATTATATGTTTTAGTACAGATGGGGTTATCAGTCTGAATACAGCTGGGATTATTGGTGTGGCCTAAGGTGGATAAGCTAAGGCAGAGAGCCTCAATGTAATAGAAACAGAGACAGAGAGACAGACAGTTGTTGCTCTCTGCGCTCTGGGTGGTCTGTTGCCTCTGTCGCGATTGTTGCTGTTCTGCTGCCATGAACTGGATGCTCTCTGCCCTGTTTCACTCAGTCTTGGACCAGTCAAATATGGACTGCAACCTCCAGCAACTGTGAGCTAAATAAACCTTTCCTTCCTTCATTTTGAGTGTCAGGTATTTGTCCCAGCAACGATAGAAGAGTAAATAAGACAAGCTGCAGCCTTAATGTAGCTGATTTTCTTCCTTCTTTCCTTTTGTTTTCTTCCTTCCTTCAAAAAGTTTAGAAGGATCAGACTAGGTCTGCTTTTCTTGCATCTCAACAAATTTCGAGATATTGGTCATAATCACATAATTTGAAGTAGAAGCAAGAAAAAATCTAGACACATGGTTCTTCTTTGAAGTCAATTTGACAATATGTTTTGTTCTTTTTTTAAAGATAGTTTGTTATTTTATTTATTTATTTATTGATTGATTGATTTACTGCTCAGCCCGCCATGAGGGCGAGGCTGGTATGGCATGTGGTGCTGGGAATCAAATGCATTCCCACACACCTAACCTTGCCTAAGCAGGCGCTTTAGGCCACTGAGCTATCTCGCCAGCCCTGTATTGTTCTTTGACTCAAAGTCCTACTATGCATTCCCTGATGACATCCCTATGCTTACATACATACACTTTTTTTTCAATCTCTGATTTTTTGATATAGTGTCTTCCTTTATAGCCCAGGCTGGCCTAGAACATGATATGCATAGCCCAGTCTGGCCTCAAACTTGCCATCCTTTGGCTCAACACCCCAGAGTACTGGGATTATAGGCCTATACCACTATGCCCAACTCAAAATACACAAACATTTTTATGTGTCTCTTTTGTTATATGCCTTGATATATAATACCATTTTTTTTTTTTTTTGTGGGACCAGGGTTTGCACTCACGATCTTGCACTTGCCAGGCAGGCACTTGTGCCATGGAGCTATCTCCCCCGCCTCACAGAATACCAATTTTTATTTTCCAGAAAGTTGTACTAGTTAAATGTTTCTGCTCAGCTGGCTATGGGAGTGTTCACTGTAACACTCACCTTGGAAAGATTGCTTTTTTTTTTTTTTTTTGTCTTTAGTATAGGGTCTCCAGGGCCTCACTACACAAATCAGACTTAGTGATCCTCCTGTTTTCAGCCTCCCAAGAGCTGGGAATATAGGTGTGTGCCACCATGCTCAATCTTATTCGCCATCTCAGTGTGCCCGGGGAGGCAAGGCTAGCATGAAGATTGCTGATTTAAAAAGACATTATTAATTTGATTGCCAATACATATTATTGTTAAATTAGTGTTATGTTGTGTGAAAAAACATAGGCAAAAGAGTTCTCTTTCCTATAAGACTTTAAAACACAACATTAAATTTTAGAAAAGAGAAGCTCAGGAACCAGGGATGGGGAGTTGGAAGGGAGAGCTTACTATTCTTTGATACTTCTTCTATATAAACCCTAGCAATTTTCTTTTGGATTTATGTGAGCTCTTTACATATTAACAAGATTCATCATTAAAACTTTTTTTTTTTTTTTTTTTGTGGGACTGGGATTCAAATTCATGATCTTGCACTTGCCAGGCAGGCACTTGTGCCACGGAGCTATCTTCCCAACCCCTTTCATCATTAAAACTTTATCTTCAGGTTCTTTCTCTTAATTTTTCTCTTTTCCAATACGTGTATGTGTGTGTGTGTGGGGGGGAATATTTCTTAGTGCAAGATTTTATTAAATTTTATCTTTTAGTGCTAGAGATCGAACTCTGCATCTTGCACGTATACAGCTGCGTTTACACTCCCAACCACATGCAAGATGATTTTAAAAGGCTGTACCATAACTCTACATATCTATAAACTACGGTTTCTTGTAAACTATCACTATCAAACCCAAACAAAAATTCTTTACACAAAATCCGCAATAGAAAATAAAGGGGCGTTACAATGAAGGCCTTAAAAATTGGCATCAAGTATATATTGTACCTCTGCTTTGACGGGTTAGATTCACAGATTGTAAGTTACTATGACCAACTAAACAGAGGAGACTTAACAAAATCTGGGAGTTTTGCCAGAACTCGGTGTTTAGTGGCACACAGTAAATATCTTTCTCGACCCTTGGCCTTCTCTTTCCGTTCCTTACTCTGAAACCAAAGCAGGTAGCGCCCAGATGAGCTCACGCTGGCATGACGTCACGAGTGCTTGACGTCAGAACGCGGTTGCCAAGGGGACCGTTCGCCACAGACGGCAGAGTCGTGAAACCCCATCGCCACACTGCGCTCGGCTTTGGCCTCTGCAGGATCTAAGCTGCTAAAGAGGCTTTAACCTTAAGGGGGCCTCAGGGAGAGAGTTGCGCTGTCGCTGCCGAGAGCTCCACCTCTGGCTCTGGGGCTGGGGCCCGGGCCCGGCCTGAGGCGCGGAGCGGCGGCTGCTGGAGGCGGGCGGCCGTGGCGGACGGCCAGCCCGGGTCTCCCTCGCTCGGTGCAGGGCCCGGAGCCGGGATCCGCCATATTGGAGTCGGAGCCGAAGGGGCCTTGGAGCCGCGGTGCCAGGCGGGTGGGGTCGGCCCTGTTGGGGCCCGCGAGTGTGCGGAGCGAATGAGCCACTGGGGCTAGTCGCTTCCCCGCCCACTCCGTCCACTTTCTGCCGTGGGGAGGGGACCCGTGCGGCAGGATGTTCTCCAAGAAGCCGCACGGGGACGTGAAGAAGTCCACCCAGAAGGTGCTGGACACCAAGAAGGACGCCTTGACCCGCCTCAAGCACCTGCGCATAGTCATTGGTGAGGAGCGGAGACTGGCGGCGCCGAGGCCTGGGGGGCCCGGCCGGTCGCCCCCGCGCGCCCCGGGGGACGTCCCCTAGCGACCGGGCGGGAGCGGGGGCAAAGCGTCGCCGCGGCGCGGACGCTGGAGGGTGGATAACGCGGGCGTGGACAGATCTAGTTCTGAGTTAATAGTTGGAACTCGTTTTTAAAAATTAGTATTGCACTGAGAACTCAGATCTTGAAGACTTTAGGAAGACTGTGCGATAACGATGTTGTTTTAGAGGGTACCTTTGCCAGATCGCCACAGCCAGCTCCACCCAAGTGAAAAGAAAAACAAAATTCTCTGGTCAGACAATAAAATCCTTAATCTTTGAAGTTTCCTGGCGGATGAGGGCGAGGAGGAAGCTGTTACACCTCTTTGGGAAGTGGGTGGTTCCCAAAAGCTGGTGGGAAAGAACCCCGCCCTTGTGCGAATGCACCTTGTTCTTCCTTACTGGCGTTGAGAGAGGAGACGGTTAGGTGCGGGGTAACAGGGTACTTTATTGCATCTTTTCCTTGTTGACAATTGTAGGGAATTCTCTTTTTAGATCATTTACATTTTCTGTGTGCTGCCCTCAACTTCTGTTTTGTTGACAAGCAAACAGCGCTCTTGAATTGTGGATATAATTTAAATGAATCTTTAATTTATATAGAACTTCTTTTGATTTTTTTGGATTAAGAAACTTGAAGTGAAAAGGAAAGTTAGTCTGCTTGAATCAACATGGCATTAATAGCGTAACTGGTTTTAGAGCCCAAATACCTAAGTTCTTGTGCAGTTGACCTCAACTGGCCTTCCTAATTAGGTTTTGTTTTATAATTTAACTTAGTGGAATAAATAACTCCTGTATTTGAGGTGTATGTTCCTTTGTCTTGTACTGTGCTGCTTGCTCCTAACAGGAATGCAAATATTACCACAAATAACTTTAGGGGCATGGATATTATAACTGTCTAGTTTTCACTGGCTATGAAAAGTTACGTAGTCATCTAGTTATGAGGTGGCCCACTCAGCAATGAAGTCCATATTTTGTCTCCAGGTTGTTTGTACTCTCCGTACATGTATGACAACTAATCTTAACGCAAGTAAATTGTAAAGCAATTAAATCCAGGCTAGCACTACAAAATGAAGCCCATTTTTCAAAAAGTAAAATTTCAAAATGTGGTAGAAATTATTATCGTTTTCATTCCACTTGGGAGTTAAGTCATTGAAGAAAAGATTTGGCCAAGAAAATGAGACATACAAAGTCAACGTGTAAGTGTAGATGCTGTATCGCAGATAGTGGCAGTTTGAAATTGGACACTTAATGGAACTTAATACTTTGTTTGGGACAAATGTAGGTTGGGTAACTGCAAAGCCATGAAGTTGAATTTAACAGACTTGAGACTTCCTAATTAGGTGCTGTTGTTCATTAGTTATAGTATAGTTAAATGGTTTATGTATACTTTCTTAGTATAGAAGTTATTTTTTCCACCTGGAAGACATATTCTGCATTAAGAGGTTGTTAAGCCAATGAGATATTTTGTAGAGCCTAACTTCTTTGGTTTGAAAATAAAATAATTTTTAAAAAGAAAAAGCAAACAGCTTTTTTAGTAATTTTTAAATGGCATATATATGGGGGGAGGTCAAGGGCATAAATATTTTCATTTTAATATGTTTAAAACTGAAATTATGAGCATTCTACTTTTAAACTTCAGGCCCTTTGAGTGGAGGTCCATACAGAAAGACTACATTAAAGCAGTTCTCAGTCTACATTTTACCCAATAGGAGACAATTGGCATTATAAGGCCATCCCTGTCTGAAGATACTGTCTTACAACGTGGGGCTGGCCACCTGCATCTGGTGCACTAGTGTTGCTAAACATCTTGTAATGCACAGAATACTCAGGACAATATTCTATTCCTACTAGGCAATGACATTGAGGTTTTGAAACCTGTCAAAGTACAGAGCAAAAGATGGACCTCCAAATGCTATGCTTTGTTTTAATGTTAATTAAATTAGATAAACTATTCTATGCACCGTAAAGGTATTTCATTTACAGGTATTTCTTTTTCTCATTTTACAGAACCACTTTTTTTTTTTTTTGTATTTTAGGGAAGGGTCTACAGGGTGTTCAGGGTCTCACTGCTAGATCAGACTTGTAGCGATCTGCCTGTTTACAGCCTCCGAAGAGCTGGGATTCCAGGCCCTCGCCACTGTGCCCACTATACCCAGTTTCAATTGTCAATCTCAGCGAGCTGCAGGCCCCCTACAGAACCACTTTTAATTGAAAGTAGGTGAAGTTTTTAAATAAGGTAATCAAAGACTAGTTTGCAGAGTAGTTGAGCATTGGCAATAACATAAGATTTTTGTCTGCTTGTTTTTTAAAGTTAACTTTATTCAGATGGACATGGTGGCATACGCCTGTAATTCTAGTACTCAGGATGCTGATGCTGGAGGATTGCTGTGAGTTAGCCAATATGGGTTACATAGTGAATTTAAAGCCAACCTGAACTGCACAGTAAGAACCTGTCTCCACAAAAAAAAAAAAAAAAAAAAAAAAAAAAAAAGTGATTTTATTGGTACATTTTAGTTATACATAAAGTATGGTTCATAGTTTTGTTTTGAGGTAGGGTCTCGATATATAGTTTAGGCAGGTCTTGAACTCTGAGATCCTACTGCCTCAACATCCACATTATTAGGATTGTAGGTATGTACCACCACACCTGACTTCATAGGATTTTTATTTTATTTTTGGTAAAAAGTCCTGTTATAGACCCATGGCTGGCCTGAAGCTCAGTCTTACTGCCTCAGCATTTTGAGTGCTCAGGCAACAAGTTACCACCATGCATGGCTGGGATCTTTATTTTTGTTTGGTTGATCTGCACTGTATTGGACCAAACAAAACTCCCACTCAAGTAGAGTATTTATAGGAGAATTCAGTACATCCTAATGTGTAAGAACATTGTCAATACTTAAACGTCCAGTGAAAAATTTTTCCTGGCATGTGTTCCCTCTATAGAACAATTTCCATTAATCACAGGACTTAGCTGTGAAACATTTAGGTTTAAATCTACTATGTTTGCTATGTGTGTGAGTGTGTGTAGTTTGTGGGAACCAGAAGTTTTCTTTAAAATAGAAAAGTCTTGTTTGGTGTATCCTTTTTACTCTTTCCTTTCTGTTTTACAACAGAAAACCTTCAGATCACAGCAGTGAATTTGTTCATCTGAAATGACTAACGGTAGTTGGCATAGTGCATATTGACTCAATTTTAGTTTGCTTCTACTTTAAAGTAGCAAGCTAGCAGTTCGGTTTTCTTGATTTAAAAATAAAAAGATGAGTGTGTATTTGGCTAAAAATAGAATATTGTTGAATCACTTTCAACAGCTTTATTGAGATATAAATAGTGTACACCAAAATTGCACGTATTTAAAGTATATGGTACAGTACTTTGACAAAGTTATATCTCATGAAACCATCATAATAGTCTACTGAATTCATCCAGATGTACAGAATAAACAGCCAACATCTGAGCATGTATCTTAGTGCTGCAGCACGTAACATAACATGCATAAGGCCTTGGGTTTGAACTTCCGCACCACTTAAAAAAAAGATAAACATAGTCAAGACAATGAATGTAGCTACAACTTTGTAAAGTTTCCACATGCCCCTTTTACTCATATCCTCCCATTTTTACTTGTGCCTTCCCCGCTTGTTCCTACAGTTACTCTAAATTAGTTTGCATTGTCCAGAATTTTATGTAAATGCAATTATATAGTGCAGTCTTTGTGTTTCTTTTAGGGTCTTTGTGTTTCGGCCTCATTATTTTGAAATTAATCTTTTTTTTTGTATTTATATCAATTCATTGGGTTTTTTGCTGAAGAGTGCTCCATTCTGAGTGTATCACAGTTTTTCTATTCACCTGTTGACCCCAGGGTATGCTGAGACTGATTGAGACTGGGTGTGGTGGCGTGTGTGTGCCTGTAATGCCAGCCCTTGGGAGGCTGAAAACCAGGAAAGAGCACTACGAGTCTGAACTGTGTAATGAGACTCTACAGATCCTGTACTGTACTAAATACATTTTTAAAAAACTTTCTTTTGTATAAATAAATACCTAGAAGTAGGATGGCTGGGCTAAAACAGTGATATATTTAAGTTTTTAGGAAATAGCCAGTCTGGGCATGGTGGTGCATGCCTGTAATCCCAAGTAGTTGGGAGGCAGGAGGATCATTGTGAGTTTGAAACCAACGTGGGCTACAAAATGAACTCTAAAGTCTGAGACCCTGTGTCAAATGTGTGTGTGTGTGTATGTGTGTGTGCGCGTGTGTGTATACATATATATTAATTTCATAGTGAGCTGCAGTCTCACTATGCAGCTTAGACTCATAGTGATCATGAGTCACTATGGGTCTGCTCTCAGCCTCCTCAGCTCTGGTATTACTGGTGTACACAACTGTGCCCTGTCTTGGTGGCCCGCTCAGCCTGCGCTGGGGAGTGGGGCTGGCATGGCGTGTGGTGCTGGAATCAGACTGGTTCCTGTGCTTGCCTAAGCTTGCCTAAGCAGGCACTTTAGTTTAATGAGTTAGCTCGCCGGCCCACAATTTTTTTTTTAAATGATTTTGTATTATCAACAGTGAGAAGGTCCAGTCCCTCCATATGTGTGCCAGCACTATTCTATACGTCTTCTTAATTCCAGCTACTGTAATGTACTTGTTATAATTAATATCTTCTTGATGTCTAGTAATGCTGAGTATCTTTCCATGTGCTTATTTGCCTTTGTATAACTTTGATGCAGTTTCTATTCAAATATCTTTCCTGTTTTTGAATTATGTTTGCTTTCTTACTCAAGTTTTGAAAGTTGTTTTTATATTTCAGATATAAATTTTGTCTGTTTTTAGCCGTGCTGGGAGTAAGAGGCAGAGCCTCCCATTCTAGGGAAGTGCTATACCGCCAAGCCACATTCTCAGCCTCTGCATGTCAGTATTTTATCATATGTGTGGTTGGCAAAGATTTTTTTCCCCCAGCTTGAGATGTCTTTCACTCTCTTAATTTCATTTTTTTGCAACTTGTGAAAAGGAAAGGTTTATTTTGGCTTGTATTATTCTCTTAACATTTTCACTGAAGGAATAGGAATGTAGTCTTAGTTTTATTGAAGTCCACATACTAACTTTTCTTCCATAGTACTTTTTTGGTGGGTACTTTCAAATACCTTGCCTAACTTAAGTTCACAAAGGTTTTTGTTCATTCTCTGTTCTGCTGTCTTTTCTTTCTTTCCAGTATTAGAGATTAAACTCAGGGCTTTCACATTGAGCTATATCCTTAGTCCTTTTTATTATTTTGAGGCAGTATCTTACAAAGTAGCCTGGGTGGGACCGGAACTCATCATTTTCCTTCCTCCTAGGTGCTGGAGTTAGAGACATATGCAATGGTGCCCAACTTTGTGAAAGTTTCATAGTTTTTGGGTCTCTAGGGCAGTAATCCATCTTGAATTTACTTTGCAAGTGTGATATAAAGTGAGATTTATTTATTTATATGTTTTGCTTGTGGGTATTTACTTGTTCTATCATCATTTGTTGAAAAAAAGACTTATTGAGTTGCTAGAAATTGGTTGTCTAAGTTGTTTGGGCCTTTTTTTTTTTTGTCTTTTTGAGACAGGGTCTCTCTGTGCTGTTCAGGATGGCTTTGAGCTCACTTTGTAGCCCAGATTGGTCGTGAACAATAGCAGTGATCCACCTGCCCAGGCTAGTCTTAAACTCAGTGATCCTCCTGCCTCAGCCTCTGAGTGCTGGGATTACAGGTGTGCACCACCATGCCTGGCTTGTCCTGTTTTGAACTCCACATTTTGTGTCAGTAATCTGTTTTATCTGTTCTGGTGCCAATAACCACCATATTTTCATTTTTTTGATTTTGTTCCTCCAACCTTTGTTCTTCATTTCCGAAAGTAAAATTAATGTGTTTCTCTATTCTCTTATTTTGTTTTTTCTTTTGCAGTACCAGGTACTTTATATTCCCCTATATGTTTGAGATTAGCTTATTTTCTAAATAAAACAAAAGTGTGCTGGTATTGACGATTGAGACTGGGCATGGTGGCATGTGTGTGTAAATCCAGCACTTGGGAGGCCGAAAACAGGAGAATCACTACAAGTCTGATCTATGACTTGGTGAATGTTACATGTTCACCCTGTAGACCCTGTCCTAAATTCATAAAAAAAAAATAAAATAAAACAAAGCCCATTAAAAGTGTGCTGAGATATTTGACTGGGATTGTGTTGAATCTGTGTATCAGTCTAGGAAAACTTGACAGTGCAATGCCCTAACTTACGATCAAAATGTGTTTCTCCATTTAATTTCTTTCACCCAAGTGTAGTTTTGAATGTATAGGTCTTTTGTCCATTTTGTCAGATTTATCACTAAATATATTTCCTACTGTCACCTTTCTTTGTGTGTGTGGCCTCAAATTTGTGATCTCTCTGCATCAGCTCCTTGAGCCATTGGTATTACAGGTAGATGTTCCCATTCCTGGCAGTTACTTTTGAAGCTCTTGTAAAATGAGATTTTTATTTTGCAGCTAATGTAGGTAAGAACAATTGAGTTTCATATGTTAAACTTGTATCTTGAATCCTGCCTTTTTTTTTTTTTGGTTGTTGTTGGTTTGAGATAGGGTCTTACTATGCAGTTCAGGCTAGCTTTGTACTCAGTGTGTAACCCATGCTGGCTTTGAATTCACAGTGATACTCCTGCCTCAGCCTCCCAAGTGCTGGGATTACAGTTGTGCTACCATATCTGGCTTTGTAACCTTGTTAAACTCATTGTTAGTACTGTTTTGTTACAAATTTCACTAATTTTTTTTTTTTCACTTACAGAATTTTGTCTACAAATCTGGATTTTTTCCCTCCACTTTTTGTGCCTTACAATCTGTTATATGGCGTAGAATACGAGTGATGAGAAAATCTTGTTCACAGTCTTAGGGGTTAAGCAGTTTTTAATGATGCAGTATAATGTTAGCTTGAAGTTTTTATAGGTAGATACTCTTTATTTGGTTGAGAAATTTTTATTTTGTTCCTACCTTGCTAAGACTCATCGCGAGTAGATGTTAGAATTGTAAAATGGCTGTTTCTATTGGGTTGAATAGTGTTTTGTTTTTTTGTTTGTTCATATGATGAGTGATATGTACTGAGTTTATTTTTGCAGTGTTGATATCTAACCAGTGTACCTCATGCATGGGCTAGGCAAACTGTCTACCACTGAGATGCTTTCCTGTCCTTTAACTGAGCTTTAAAAGTCAATTTTATTTCCTAGTATTAGGCTGACATTGATGTATTGTGTTTTTTTATATACTGGTGGGTTTGAATTGCTAAACTTCCTTGTTTTTTTTAAATGTTCGTGAGGGGTATCAGTGTATATTTTTGTTTTCTTGTAATTTTTTATTTTGATACCAGATGATGTAGGCATCATAACATAAGTGAGCAGCTTTTCTTTTTCAGTTTCCTGAAAGTGCTCACATAGAACTGTTACTAGTGTCTATTAATTTTCAAATACTTTGTTTCAACGTATATACTTTTTATCAAATGTATTCCCTGTATTGTCCTCTTGTGTTATAACCTAAAATGATCTGTTTGGAGAACATTTCTGCTGATAAAAATGTATATTCTGGGGCTGAGGAGATAGCTCCATGGCACAAATGCCTGCCTGGCAAGGGCAGGGTTGTGAGTTTGAATCCCAGTCCCACCCAAAAAAAAAAAGAATGTAAATTCTATAACTGTATGGAATATTCTGTAGACATTTGTTAAGTCTATTTGATCCATGCTGTAGTTCAATTCTTATGTTTGCTTTTTACCTTTTGGTGAAAGTGGGTATCAGAGTTACCCAGTATAGTATTGAGACCTGTGAAGTAGTTTTTGTTCTATGAAATTGGGTGCAACAGTGTTTGTTGTATGTGTATTTACAAATGTTGAATTTTCTTGGTGGATTGTTCCATTTACCAATAGAAATAGGCCTTCTTTGTCTCATTTCATTGATTTTTGTATTGAAGTCAGCCATGTCAGATTATCAGTATACCTACTTCTTGCTTTCAGATTTTGTTTGGATGAAGTAATACTTTGTCCTTCCACTTTCAGTCAGTGTATATCTTTGATAATGAGATGTATTTCTTGCAGGCAGCAGATTTGGGTCTTGTTTTTTAATCCAGCCTGCCGGTCTGTCTGTAATTGGAGAAGTAAGCATTTATTTATTTTGATATAAGATTTCACTGTGTAGTTTAGGCTGGCTGCAAACTCACTGTATGTCCCCAGATTCTCCTACCTTACCTGCCAAATGCTGAGATATAGGCGTGTGCCATCATACTCCACTAAGACTGTTCACATTTAGAGTTATTAGAGAAAGGTGTGTACTTGTTCATCCCTATCATTTTGTTGCTTTAGTATTTCTAATGTTTGATCCTTTGCTAATTCTCAGTATCTTATTTATTTCTATTTTGTGTGTAAATTCCTTTAAACATCTTCTGCAGGGTTGACTTAGTGATCATTAATTTCTTTAGCTTATGCTTACCTTGGAAAGTACTTCTCTTTAAATTTTGAAGGTTAGCTTGCTGGATGTAGCAACCTAGGTGGAGTATATCATCCCATATTGTGCTGGCCTTTAAGGTTTTGCAGAGAAGTCTGCAGTTTTTGTGATAGATTTGCCTATAATTGACTTGACGTTATTCTGTTGCATTTCTCAATATTCTTTATTAATTCTGCACTTTTGCCATTTTAACTATAATGTGACATGGGAGGGCTTTACTTATGGAAATGTGTATTTGGGATTCTAAGTGCCTACTATGAATGGATGCCACAAAATTTGGGACAATTCCTACTTTTGTTTGATTTTCTGTGCAGTTAGTCTGAACCTTAGTACCCTCTTCCATACCAACAATTCGTAAGTTTGGTCTTCATTCATAGTTTCTTGGTGCTTTGTAAAATTAGTGTCTACTTCACTGTTTGGTTTTATTTGTTTTGATATTTGTCTTACTACACTTTTCATTTTCAAGATGTTTGATTCTTCAGAATTTCTTTGTTGACTTTTCCTTCCTATTTTACGTTCTTTCTTAATTCACTCCTGTATATTTCTGTTATCTTTAAAATAATTATTTAAAATCAGTCTTTTGAATTCCTTGATTATTTCCTATACTTTGGTAGCTTTCTATTAGATTCTGCCAAATGATAGACATTTGGAGGAATTATGTTGCCTTGCTTTTTCATACTTCTGTATCTCTACATTGAGATTTGTGCATCTGCTAGGGATATATATCTCTTCTACTTTTATTTGAAGGTTTTCTTAGTCCATTCTTCTTTTGAGGGTTTGATTCCCTGGCACTCACTGAGTGTGTGACAAACCACAGTAATAATGACTGCACAAAGACAAAGTATTAAAAGCAATAACTATATCACACTAATGATAGAAAATAGTATTAAAAAGTAAATACTAAAAGTAATTAATAGTTGAGCAGGGAAAGGAAAATGGAAGAAGTAAAAGTTAAAAAGGAAGGTGAGGAAATAAAAGAAAAAGGGAAAAAATCCAGTTAAAGAATAAAAATGTAAATAGATAAAAGTAACGAAAAATAAACAAAAATGGGGCTGGCCAAATAGCTCAGTAGTTTAGAGCACCTGCAAGCAGGCACAGGGACCTGGGGTTCGATCACTGGGCCTGCCATGCCAGCGCTGCCCCCCTGGTGGGTGCTGAGATGGCAATTGAGACCGGGCGTGGTGGCATGCACCTGTAATCCCAGCTCTTGGGAGGCTGTAAACAAGAGGATCACTATGATTCCGATCTAGTAGTGAGACCCTGAACACCCGGTAGACCCTTCCCTAAAATACCAAAAAAAAAAAAAAAAAAAGAGGAAAAAAACCCTTAAACTACTCAGCTATAAATTAGGATAAACTTGACACTTTTATGGTTAAATGATTGCAACTTGGGGCCATACTCATAAGTGAAATAAATCAGACTCACATGTGTAAACATTGTATTGTCTCCCAGGCTAGAGAAACTGAAAGAGTAAATAAAGTCTAAAATGTACAATAAAAAAAATTTTAGTGGTTTATTCATTTTTGCGGTGCCGGGATTGAATTCAGGACCCTGCGCTTGCCACCCGAGCACTTATTCTACTGAGCTATCTCCTTGGTGCTCAAAAAAAGAAACCTTTAAGGAAGAAATATTAATCTAAAAAATTCCTTCACATCAAGGTATTTGGGTGAGTATCCAGGACCTGTAATGTAATCCACCAGATGTAGGGAAGGGATAGTGAGTTGCATCTGGAATCTGTCGTGTTTACACACTACTTAACCTGCTATTCCTGCATGAATGCTGAGTCCTGACCATCATTTTCCCAGGGTAGGGTTAGTTGGTGATATGTTGTCTGTTTTGGGGCTGTATTCACTCAAGGCTTTTAGTTGCTCCTGTATTTCCCTTTGCCCTAAGCTTCTGCTATCCCCCACTAGTGTTGTGGTCTGTGAGATCCTGAGTTTCTCCCTTGCCTCAGAGGCTCCTTTGTCTCGAAAGCTGTGGATTTGGCAGATGCCCAAGGGAAGTCTGTCCATGATCAAGTTGGTGAGTGGGAAGTCAAACAAACCACTGAATTCTGTGCTGAGCAAGAGGAGTCAAGCTCTTCATTTGGCTCCATCACACTGCTTTCAGGCCCAGCCCTTTTGGAAACCGAATGTGACCATCCTAGCTCCTCTGCATGGAGGGCAGTGCAGCTGACCACTGTTTCTCCATAGCTTCACGTCCATCCTCACTGCTGAAACTTTTCTAGGTATCTGTTTCTAGCCCTCCCTGTCACCACTCTCTCTCTCATTTTTTTTTCTTTTTTTTTTTTTTATGACTGCCTCAGCCTGCCCTGGGGGTGGGGCGTTGGTGCAGCGTGTGGTGCTGGGGATCCACCTCGGTCCCTGCAGTTGCCTAAGTGTGCCTAAGCAGGCTCTTTAGACTGCTGCGCTATCTCCTGGCCCCAACACCACTCTCTCTTGTGGCCATGCCCCACCTAAGCGCTGCGGTGGGGTGATCTCAGTGTTCCAGAAGTATGATTATTTTGTGATTTTTGATTCCTGCACAACTCAGTCTTTAACAACAAAATGCCCTTTCCGAATGGCTCCTGAATATATCATCCCTAAATATGCAAGAGCTGCTTTGGATTTCTTCTCCAAGGCTTGCCTGCTGTGAGGAAGTAAAACCCTTGCACTAAAGGTGCAGCTTACGATAACAGTGGGGTTTTTTCTGTGGCTCACACTGCCAGCACATTATCTGTTACTGAGGTTTCTCTGTGGGCTTAACCTTGTACTTGTCTGGTTCTCTTTCTTACCCAGGAGCCAAAGTTAGTGTTTCAAACTACTTCATTCTTTTCTCTGTTTTCGGTTTCTCTGTGATTTTTTAGCTTTCCTGTTGGCGCATCAATTCCCAGAATTCTCTTTTCTCTTCGGCAAGTGTATATTTTCTAGCTGTTGTAGTGCCAGGTGCTAGAGATGCTGTAGTCTGGTGGATTTTGCTCCTCCATCTAGATCACAATATCCATTTTTTCTTCAGTGGAGCATTGCTAGTTTATTTTTCAGTAAACTTTTCCATTTCACCTAAATTATAAAATTTGTAGGTATAAAGTTGTTTACTTTTTTTTTTTTTATGGCTGCTCAGCCTGCCATGAGGGTGGAGCTGGCGCAGCATATGATGCCGGGGATCAAACCGCGTTCCCTGCGGTTGCCTAAGCTTGCCTAAGCAGACACTTTAGACCTCTGAGTTATCTCGCTGGCCCATAAAGCTGTTTGATATCCCATTATTAGCCTTTTAGTATCTGTAGAATTCATGCTAATATTACCTCTCATTTTTGACAGTGGTAATCTATCTTTTATTAGTTACTTATAGTTAGAGCCTTACCTATGTTGATCTAGAAGAATCATTTTGGTTTTATTGATTTTTATTTCTAATTTTCCCCATCATTGATTTCCAATCTGATCTTTGTCTTTTCTTCTATTTTTAGTTTAATTTGTTTTTTTCCTATAAAGTGTAAATTGAGATTATTAATTTTGAGGATTTTTTGTTTAATAGGCATTTAGTGGTTGATTTTTCCCTAAGTAGCATCACATAAATTATGATATTTTGTATTTGTATATATCAGTAGTTCTGAAATACCAGCATGGCATGCTAGGTTCAAACTGCTGCCTCTGTGCTCTAGTCTGCTTAGCT
>PVKN010019593.1:0-16306 GCA_004027915.1 Capromys pilorides | reverse complement strand
GGATTTTTTCTGGATCCACCCAGCTTGTTCCCCTCCAGTGGTGCCTGGCTGAGAGTTACCGCTCAGTCCACTGGCTGTTGT
The DNA here is from genome assembly GCA_004027915.1 of Capromys pilorides. Classification (NCBI taxonomy): domain Eukaryota; kingdom Metazoa; phylum Chordata; class Mammalia; order Rodentia; family Capromyidae; genus Capromys; species Capromys pilorides. The sequence continues at coordinate 16,225 of PVKN010019593.1, read as the reverse complement.
GAGGCCTTGTGGGTCTGAACTATGGGTGGAGTCAGAGTTTTGGAGTTGAGACCAAGGATGGATGCAGGCTGAGGGTCCTTACTGGGCTGGCACGAGGCCAGAGGGTTTGGTGGATAGGTTCCGGACTATAGTTCAGGTGGACTTGTGCAGGGAGATTAAAGAAAGTTTCAGAGATCCTTACCTGGTAGGTGTGCTGGTCAAACCAAACAGGGGGTGGGCTACAGGCGTGGCATGGGACAGGCGCAAAGAGCGCCCCAGACCAGTGTCAGCTGTGGATGAGTTCCAGGCGCGGCGGTGTGGGGGGAGCCCGGCGTCCGCCACGGGCGAGAAGAAGTCCCGGTCATGCGCTGCGGCGGGGGGGCAGACCCGGCGTGCGCCGCTCGGCGAGACGAAGCCCAGGCCAGGCACAGCGGTGAGGCGGGCCAGGCCCGGCGTGCGCCGCTCGGCGAGAAGAAGCTCTGGCCAGGTGCGGCGGCGCGGTGGGGCAGACCCGGCGTGCCTGTGTTTTGAATTTTGTCTTGTCAGTTATTGCTCCCTCAGCCTTCTGTGCCTCCTGTTTGTTGCATATTTTGCTTTTTTTTCTTGAAGGTTTTCTTTATTCCTCAGTTTCAAACGTGTTTAAGACACCCATCAGTGGGAATTTTTTCTTTATTTAATATGTCTCATTTTATTTTATTTATTATTATTTTTTATGTATTTTGTACAGGGTCTACAAGGGTCTCACTACGCAGATCAGACTCCTATTTATCCTCCTGTTTTCATCCCAGAGGTACTGGGATTATAGGTACATGCCACCATTCCCATTCTCAATTCTCATCTCAGTGCCCTGGGGGTGGGATGGGTATGGCATGTTAGGGGTCCAACCCTGGTCCCTGCATCTGCCTAAGCAGGTGTTTTAGTCTGTTGAGTTATCTAGCTGGCCCTTCTCATTTTAAATTTATAAATTTAATCCATTTTCTTTTCTTTATTAAATGTATCTCATTTTATTTATTTATTCATTCATTTACTTACTTATTTATTTATTTTTTGTGGACCAGTGATTGAACTCAAGACCCTGCACTTGCCAGGCAGCCATTTATTCTAGTGAGCTCTCTCTCTGGCCCCTGTATCTCATTTTACATTGGTAAATTTAACACACCTTTTTTTTTCTAGATCAAAACTTATTTCTGCCACTTTGTGCCATAGTTTCCATTTGTGATATGTATTTTTCCCTTCTGCTGTTTCCATTAAGTAGGCTGAGTTTTACTTTACTGACAAAAAAAAAAATCATGCATTCTATTTTGCTCTTACTGGAATTTACTTTTCTTGTCTGCTTGAATTGGTTCTCATGTCCAGAGCATATAGTCAAGGTAGTGAAGCAGTGTCTTGTCCTGTACCTGGCTGCAACGTGAATGTACCCAGCCCTTTTCAGAATATGGCCTAGGTGACAAACAGTGCATTACTTCTGTTATCATAGATAAGGATAAAGCAAACTCACCCTCTCCATTTGACTCTAGTTTTTGAGAAATTTAATGGTCATTTCCCTTTACAGTTTCTATTTGCCAGACTTACTGCTGGGACTTAGGGTCTTGCAGGAGCACACCATTGACATATAAGTGTATACAGTTTCTTTTGCAAGAAAAATTGGCATTGTAGCTTTGAAATAATATCCATATAATATTGACAGTTATATTTAGCATTAAATGTTTGTTGTAGACAAACAGTTGGTTACTGAAACTCTCATTTTCATTTCACAGGACCTATGATTTGTACTGATGCGCATGGCTGCATGGAAGCATGACTGCATTTCTCTTTTTCCCTTGCAGTTGTATGAATTCACACCAGGGCTTGAGTGGCCTTGATGCATGATGCCATCACAGGGGATTTGGCCCTTGCCCTGCCCTGGCAGTAGGGATGTGATGGAGATGTCTGCTGGACAGCGTGGAAGGGCTGCTCCCTGGAAACAATGGCAGCAGATGATCCTGCAGATGTAATCCAGGGTGGTGCTGAGATTTTGAAGTAAGAGAAACATGAACACCTAGCTGACTTAAACTGCTATTGTTTCTTGTCACCACTAGTTGCAGCTGTTTATCCTACCTGAGGCAGGTAGAATTTTGGGGTGTTTAGTTCTTACTGCTTATCACTTTATTCTATAACTTTTATGTTTTCTTAAATTTTGATCTAATGTTTGGTCTGGAAAGTTGATCTTTGAATTAGTTAGATTTCAGCTTCAATTCTAGTTTCACTGATTAGTAGCACAAAACTGGGAATACTTTTAATTTTAATTTCTTTATTTGCTAAATGACAGCAGCATCATGTATGACTGTTGCAAATTGAAGCACTTAACATAATGCTTGTCAAGAATAAACACATGGTGTATTTGTCTGCATTCCCTTTACTCTCTGTGTTGAGGAGTCACATTCATCCTGACTCCACAGAATAAGATTCCACTTTGTTTTCCATAAAGTGGTTACATTTCAGCACAGACTGATTACACACACAAGGGTTTCTGCCCTATTCACAGCCTTTTCTGATTTTCACTTTTCCTAGCAGTTTCAAGGTGCCTTATCTGGTTGGCTGATGTCTAGGATAGCAGTAGTTTTTTATACTTTGCCACTTATTGCCATCAAATATCATAACTAATGATGATAAGAAAATATATGCTCAACCTCATAAGAAAGGAAATGAATGAATTTCAGAAGTTTCCTGTAATGTGTTTGGATGAATTCAGCTCACTTCCTTGAGTGTGACACACCCCCGCTTCATGAGAAGGAAACCAAGGTCTCTGTTCTTAGTAGTTCTGAGTGTCAGACATTAAGTCTGTGACGCATTCCTAGTGAGAACTGCTCAGGACTAGGGCAGAACAGAGGTGTTGGCCCATGATACTGCATCAGGATGGCCCTGATAAGGTGTCTAAGATAGGAGAGATTTGAGTAGATGGCTGGAGTGTCCCAGGCCAGCATGGGTTAGGGTATCTGGCTGGGAACACAGCATCCCTTGAAGCAGGGTGCTGGGTGCACCTGCGCAAAAGGGGTGGCTCTATCTTGGTTCTGTGTTATAGCAAAGTGACCCCTAGTTGGCTACAGTTCTAGTGAGGATGGACTCACAGTGAAAGTGCAGTGTATTAAGGGGTTAGAGTCTAAATTTCCTAAAAAGTACTAAGGCCTCAGAGTGAAAGGAAAATTGAATTTTTCAGGGGAAATCACAGATGGCAGACTCGGCAGGGAGCTTCTGTAATCATCTGTGCAAGAGATCAATCAGGTAATGCCATTCCAGGATGGAAAGAAGATGGAATGTTTGATATGAAGGGTACAGTATTGACAGCACTTAGCTACTGATTAGATATAGGATTTCAGGGCTGACTCTTGTTTTATGGAGTGGGAGGCTGAATGAACAGAGAAGCCATCAACTCAGACAGAACATCCAGGAGTTCAATTTTGGACATGTGAAGAGCATGCTGCTCTTCCTCAGCACTCTGATCTTGTCTTGAGTTTCATAGAGTACGTCTTGAAATGGGTGACCATTTACCTGCACTGCTGTTGGGATATAATAGCACCTTAGTTTCAAATGTGATTTAGGAAAAGTGTTTCTAGATAGAAGAAAACCTGGAGGAGACAGGTAGGAGGAGAGGAAATAGAGTTGAAGGAGGCTCAGAGCCTGGGTGTTCCAGTCTCAGTAGATTCCTTACAAGAAAAATAAGGGAATATCTATGTACACTCAGTGCACTTCAATACCATAAATCTTGGTCCTGTTATGGTTGGATTGAATCAAAGAAAGCTTAGACTCATATAAGAATGTCTGTGGTTAAAATTATTTGCTTTTCTATAAAAAGAGAAACTGAATTTCACAATCCTATACATGTCTATTACTTATGTAACCTGATATTATCTATTTTTAATATATAAAGATGTTTTGTCATTTAAAATTATTAAAATTACATACTATATAATCTTAAGGTGAAAAAAATGCTTTGTGATGAATGTAATCATTATTTACTGCAAATGTACTATAAGTTCTATGCATGTGTATATAAAACATGTATATAAGAAATAAAAAAAAAAGAAAAAGAAGGGAAGTCTCAGAGGACTAACTCAAGGAATCCTTGAATTGTAAGTCTGGGGACTGAAAAAGGAGGCTATGGCACAGCTTATGCAAGAGTGCATTGCGAGGTGCTAGAAGCCCAGGACCAAGACCAACTCTGGCAGAACCCAAGTAGGAAGGAGGAAGTGCACTTTCTCTGAAGAGAGAGCCATGAGCCAGCTGGATGGGTGGCTTTTGCATCCCCTCTCTGTCCGCACTTGGTCCAGGGACCAGTGGCAGGGCTATTGGGTTCTAGGTGGGAAAAACAATAGAACGTGAGGGCAAAGGCAATACAGCATCTGGTGCCTGGAAGGGTTTCCGTGGTCTAGATGGGGTACTGGTCTTTCTACCTGCAGCTTAGCAGGCTTCAACCTATACTGTAGACCATGCTTATCCCGCAGAAACCTATCTGCCCTAGTTCCCTACATGAGAAAACACTACTCTATTGGGAGAGGATTTCCTTTTTATAGAAGGGAAGAGGAAAGAAAGTCTGTCTCAATGTCTATCAGGAAATCTATCTGCAGTTGGTTTGTAGAGGACATCATTTATGTTTTATGTAAAATTTTATAGGTGTGATTCATTAGTAGTCCTTTCAATTTCTAGCCAAATACTGTGATTTTGGCGATTCTAGGCAGTTTTAGGATGTGGCGGGACATTCAGTATTGAGTCACAAGGTCTATGTTTTGTCTAATGGGTTTGTCAATTCTAATAATTAAAAAGCATTTAAAAATGCATCTGAGACTTGTGTAACGTTATACAGGGGCAGCATGGAACAAGTACACATAGAGTGCTGGTCTGCTGGTCACAAATCTGGGAATTAAAGTTCTCTTTACTGCTTATTATTTAATTGCTTAGGGAGTAATTTCTTTATGACGATTGCTCTAGCTGCAGGAATGTGAGGGCTTGTTTCCTAATGAGACAGTCACAGAACGTGGAGCTATCTACAAGACTGGGCAAGGTAGTGCACTGCAGAGACATAGGTTTTGGAATCAGGTAGACTTGAATTGAAACCCTGCCCTTGTTGCTTATTTGCTGGGTGACTTGACAAGTTACTTGACCTCCCTGTTTCTCAGTATGAAACAGGGACTGTCTGGTTCCAGGATTCGTCTCAAGGAAATGCTCAACAATTAAGTCAAATAAAGTGCACAAAGCTACCTGGTGCCTAGTAGAGAGGTACCTGGTCCCTTTTAGAGAGGTTGTATTGGAAAAAGCATAGCAACCAGGGACAGAGAACCTGTATTCAAGTACTGCATCTTTGCTTGCAGCTCTGAGATATCTTAGCTTCTTTGAATCTCACTTGTCTCATTCATAAATATTAATATGATTATTCTTTCTAATTACCTCTAGCAGATGCTAAGAAACCTACAATTCTAATAGTGTTGAAGGTTCCTTAAGAGCTACAAAACCCTCTTAGTTACCATGATGTAGAAAGGTATTCATAGAGGAGCAAAAGGTGAAGGAAGGGCATGTCTTTGTAGTTTATGTAGATAAGACACGCACTTGGTATTCTACAGGTGTATGTTTGCATGGCCTGCAGCTATGCCCACTGTCTGCATGTGGAATTCGACTGAGAGTGAATTCAGTGGAGGGTCCTGGGATACTTCTGATTTGAACAGTATGGTGCCTTCCCAGCTTCAAGCCAAGGGTCCACCGAGGAGGATGGTTCTATACATGCTTTGGCTGATCACTGATCCCTTAGGTAAGTAGGTCTAGTGGGGATATGTTTAAAGTCTTCTGGAGCCTGGCAGTCAGTCTAGGACCCTCAGTAATCACTTCCTCATAATGGATTTTGAAAGCATGCATATGTAGTGTGTGTCACCATGGAGAAGAGCTAAGGCACTGTTTATTTAGGAAATGAAAATGACAGCGACACTGGACTTTGGTACCCTTGACACTGTGCTTCAGTGTCCAGTTGGAGCTACTGGACCTTACTCAGGATTGGCTCATGGCTCCGACCTTTAGGGTAAATGCATTTCAGAAACATTGCTCTGATAACTGTTTGAAAATAGGAGTAAACTACAGATGTCTTAGCTGAGAGGGCTTTTTTCCAAGCTGATGCGGCAAACTTCCTAGCTATTTTGAGAACTGTCTGGAAGGAACTCTAGAGGGATTAGTGTTTCCATAGAATGAATATTATTTGAGCTAGAGAAGTATTGTTTTAATGTTCAGGTTGATCTGAATATATATGTAGATATAGATATAGGCATAGATATAGATATAGATATAGATGATATAGACACAGACATAGATAGGATATCTGATGTAGGATGGGAGTTCATGAGGGTCAGAATAGAGGCCAATACAGGTGATCTGACTGTTCAGAGCAGGATAAAATGGCATGAAATATGGGCTTACACTTGAGTCTTGGGCTGGGGCATGATTGGATGAGGAGCTGAGACTCAGGCTCACTGGACTTCAGCTCCACCTCCTGGCAGAGAGGATCCATTATCTTCTATGTCATACATCTATGGCACTTCTTTAACTGTAGCCACAAAAGAGGCAAGATCATGGGGGGAAGAAGTGGGCTGGGAGCCTTCATGCTGATCCCACGACTCAGGCATTAGACCTCCACCTCAGGAGCATCCCTTTGGTATATTATAGCAGTATATTGCCCAGTATGGATGGTCCGACCTCAGCACAGCCACCAGGTTGTCTCCTAGATTCATGACTTTGTTTAATGTGTTCACCCTGATATAAAATGTTCAGTGGCTCTAGCTGTCTGCGAAGTTTTCCAAATATCCTGATGATGAGAATCACTGGAATATCAGGACTTTCCCCTATAATGCCAAATCATCACTTCTAGGTTCGAGTTCAACTATCCAGTTCTCTAATGAGCAATCCAGGTAATAACTTTATTTAATTAAATTAATTAATTATTTTTTTCTGTATTTAGAATAAGGTCTACAGGGTCCAGAGTCTTACTATGTAGATTGGACTAGTAGTGATTCTCCTGTTTTCAGCCTCCCAAAGTTCTGGGATTGTAGGAGTGTGCCACCATGCCCAGTCTCAACTGCTATCTCAGCGCACCACCTCGGGGTGGGGTGGAGTGGCGGGGGTGGGGTGGCATGGTATGCGAGGGATTGAACCTTGGCTGCTGTGCTCTGCCTAAGCAGGTGCTTTAGTCTGCTGAGCTATCAGGCTGCCCCCATCCAGGTAATAACTTTAAATAAATTAGACAACCCAGTTTTCCTGCAGAATAAATCCTAACCTCATGACTTTAAGACTCTGAGAATCTAATAATGTGGTCTGCAGGCAAAGGAGCATAGGTGGGTGTGTAAGCAGAGACAGAGTTAAAAGACTGGGAGAAAGTCCAGTGGCTCTGATTTGTATTTGGTTTGTACCCTTCACAGTTCATGTTGAAATTCAGTTTCCCATGCTGTAATATTGAGAAAAGATGAGAAATTTAAGGAGTGATCAGGTCTTGGGGCTCCACCCATAGACATGGATCTTGTGCTTCTTAGAGGAGTGGGTTCTGCATGGAGTGAGGGAGTTGGCCTGAGAGTGAGCTGTTATTACAGAGTGAACCGGTCCTGTGTTCTTTCTCTCTTGCATGTGTTTTGCTCCCCTTTCTCTCTTTCTATGTTAAAACTCAGAAGGAAGCAAAAGCAGAATCCATGCCGTGCTTTCCCCAGCCTCAGGATCTGTGAGCCCATGCAGCTTTTTTCCTTGACAAGTTCCCGCATCTCAGGTGTCCTCTTACAGCAAAAGAAAGTGAGTACCAATTTCCAGTCTTCACATGACATTCTATGTTCTTCAAATAAAGGTCTTCCGGATTTTGCCTAAATATATGTGACCAGTGATGCATGTCAGAGACTCATAACTGACATGGGAAGCATCAGTACAGCTGCCAGCTGTTGTCGCGGGTGCACACTCGTAAGCACACGGTCACCTCCTCTGGCTCTGGCTCTTTGAAGGCAGTGTGACTCCATGTCTTTCCCTTCTTCCCTCTGCTTTTCCCCTTACTCTCAACTTTGGCACAGAACTTTCAGAGTTTATAAGATCACAGAGTCAATTTGATCTTGTTCAATCTCATTCCTGCTGCTGAATTTCTTCTACAGCGCACTCAGCAAGTCCTCAGATGTCTTCTGTCTCTTCCACAGTATGTCTGAAATGATGGGGAGCTCACTACTTCACTAGGTAATTTTCCAATTTGAAGAGCCCTGCTGGTTACACTGTTCTTTTATCTCTCTCCACTGAATCCAGTTTTGCTCTCTAAAATGACCCATAACAACTTCGTTGTGCTATCTTTTAACCACCTAATTTCAGATGTGATTTGTGTTTAGTCTTCTCTTCTGTAGACTAAACTTCTTCTAGACTTTAAACAGTTTTTCACATTATTATTTTGACTCAGGTCAACTTCTGGGTTACTCTTTAGGGGGAATGCTCTAGCTTGAGAATTTTTCCCCTCAAGTGAGTGTAACATACACATCTTAGCTGAGAGAACTTTTCTCAAGGATACCCACCTCTCTCACTTTGGCACACAAGTGTGCTAAGCTTAGTGTGTGTTTTTGTCTGTAATTGTTGTCTAATTAGTCAGTGAGTATTGTCTTAACCCATTTTTGTGCTGCTGTAACAAACTATCATAGACTGGGTCATTTTTTCACTTATGTATTAGGTACACGGTCTCACTACACAGCTCGGACTAATAGTGATCTTCCTGTTTTCAGCCTCCCCAGTGCTGGAATTATAGGCGTGCGCCCCCATGCCTGAACTTGTTCACCAGCTCACTTGCCTGGGGGTTGGGGCTGGCAGAACTGGGGATCAAAGCCTGGCCCCTGCACTTGCAAAAACAAGTGCTTAGTCTGCTGAACCATTTCACCTGTTAGCTCAGGCTGACTGGGAAGTTTTCAGTGAGCAGAAATTTACTAGCCCATGGTGTAGGAGGCTAAGGAGTCCAAGGCTTATGGGCTATATTTGGTGAAGAAGCCCTTATCTCTGTGTTTCAAGGGCACAAGGTGTCATTCAGTGGAGAATGAGGAAGAATGGAAGCTGATCTCATCCTTTAAGGAGCTTATTTTGATCGTCCTGAACCCACTCCCATGACAGGGACATTATCTGTTCTGCCCCAGGGACCACTCACCTTTCAAAAGTTTCTCCTCTCAGTCACATTTCCCTGAGGATTTGGTTGTCAGTACAAGGACTTGGCGGGGGTGGGGTGGGGGGGCGGCACATTCACACCATAGCAAGTTCTTCACCCACATCTGATGAATGGTTACTTTCAGTGTCCTTCAAATTAATCAGGGCCCATGATCCTTACCACAGGGATCCAGTCAGCAGATCTAATGGCTGATGACCTCCATTTAAGCATTTTAGCCCTTTGTGGGAGGCTGTCAGGATGCCAAGTTGTGGGGCAGAATATTTAAGTGTGGAATTAGTGCAGCACTGGGTTAGCAGTATGGCTCCTAGATGTGGTCCTGGCTCTGTTACTGGCTCATATATGGTGCTGGACTCTGCTGGCCCTTTATCGGGCCTCCACATTCTTCTCCTTCATCACATAGGAGGCTGGGCCATGGTGTTGGCTCCCAGTCTCTAGTTTGTTGTATGTTTATGGAAGGGCAGAGGTGTGCTCAGAAGGATCTATACCACCCCCACTCCCATCCCCGACAGGAGGCATGGACAAGGAGACTGTTGTTCCTACTGCTGATGGAGACCTCTAGGAAGAGACAGCATCTTATTCAGTCCAAGCTACTCCAATATCAAAATGTTTGCATGTGCTCCTGAATCAGGGACTCTGCCCTTGCCATCCTTGCCTGTGCCTGGATCTGAGAGGAGGTAAGAGGTGGCTAGCAGGTGTGTGGGGGTCATACTTGATTTCTCAGGGACAATGTACTGCTTCTGTCAGTTGTTGCAAAGAGGATCTACCCAGTATCAAGAACCTGCAAGATGGAGAAGTGAGGTCAAGTGGAAGAGCCTGGATCCTATACCTGGGAAGATGCTTGCAGTTGGTCATCCTGTTCAGACAGTTAAAGAAATAACCCATTTCCCAGTTCCCAAGGGGTGCACAGCATCAGAGGAGCATGTGCTTGAACTTGGAGGCAAGACCCTTGGCCCTAGCAGTGGGGGATGATTTTGAGGGCGTATTTCCTTTATAGGTTTTTCCTTCTCTTTCTGGTTGCCAGCTGCCATGAGGTGAAAGTTCCACTGCCCAGGTATTTCCACCATGTTTCTGACTTGGACCCAGCTTACTATAGACTGAACTCCCTGGTCTGTAAATCTAATAGCCTCTTCTTCTTTTACATTGTAGATGTTGTATATTGTATTCATCAATGGGAAAACTAACTGATGCACTCCCTTTTGAAGTTCTAATACTGCCAAGGGCCTCTGGGATTTGATTTACCTCCCTGGGACCCAGGTAAAACAGCTTCTTGGGTTAGCCCAGAGTTAGGGCTAGACTAGATTGGCCTGGGTTGAAGGTCAGCATGCACAGAACACTCTGTTGGGACTAGAAAAGCAGTGTCAATCTGGTGAAACTAGTGGCAGACTTGGAGCCAGAGAACGGAGACCCAAAATGCCAGGAAGCACTGACCTATTGAGCAGGTTGGGGCCCTAACCTGTGCCAGGCACTAGTGTGTGCAGTTCTGTGGTGTGGGCCGGGTCAATTGGTTAAAGGCTGCAAATTCAGGATAGATAAACAAGGCTAGCTATAGAGTTCTTACTGCTATAGGCAGGGACTCTTGATGTTCATCAGTGTCAGAAAATCTTTGGCAATTCAGAATATAGATGTCTATGAGCTGCTGAGAATATGCACTAATCCTTAAATATTTCAGTGATGGGGGCTGGGCAGGGGTTGTAGGAATGCAGGGAGCTGTCCAGGCAGAACGTCCTCCCCACACTGTGCTCCCTTCCCAGCTTCTGCTCCCCACCGCCGTCCCTGGGCCATGATCCGGGGCATCTGTGATGTCCTGGCAGCGGTGCAGATGGAGGGGCAGTCCAGGAACATGGTTTGCTTTGTGGAAGCAATAGAACAAAAAACCCCTCCTGTCATCCTAACAAAGAAGGAATGAAACAGCAGGCAATTAGGAGGCGCATCTCAGTTAGTGAGCCAGAAAAATGCCTTGCAATGTTTTGATGATTCAACACTGTCAAACAAAAACAAAGTGAAAAATACTCCAAAATAAATAGCAGAAACCCACAGAAATCATTAAATAATTGCTCATGAGATGCATTTAAAATATGTAGAAATGGAAAAGAGAGAGATGTGCTTGGTGGGGAGCACAGAATTCACATAGTGTGACAAGTGCCCCATTTGTAAAATAAATACGGTGTCAAGAGCTCCCTCTTCTGTTTCTCCTCTTGACTGGCAAGTTACTGTGGTGTTTTCATCCAGTCCCCAGACTGGAAAATGTGCAGAGGCTTCATGAAAGCTAAATTCCTAAAAAGCAGGCAGTGCACGTGACCTACTGGACGGCAGCACCCTGTACCTCCCTCTGCAGGTCCACAGCGTCCTCATCCTGGAACTGTGTGACATGTATCTTGCACAAACCTGGGAGACAAAGAAGAGGAGCACATCTTGTCATAATCTGTCCCTTGCATTGAATCTCAGCGTGGATGCTCATTAGCTATGGAAACCGAGGGAAGATGGATGAGCTTGCAGAGGCCCACTTTCCTTCTGTTAAAACAAGGCTGTGATTCTTCCTTCACCGTGTCATGGTCAGGACCAAATGAGAAAAATATATAAAATATCACTGACACAGAGTAGGTGCTAAATACTCGCTCTTTCTCTTCCCTTGGCAGGGCTTTGGTCTCAAAGACAGCCAGCATTTCTAGGAGTGTCAATACATGCAAGCACTTCCAATCTTCCTTGCCCATGTGACACGTACTAACAGATGGCCTTGCTGGGTGCTTAGCCCGGGAAGACGTCCCGATAGTAGCACAGGCTGCTTGCTGTAGGAGGCTTGCCTTGTTTCTCCACAGCAATTTCACCTCTGTGGGAAGCCCATGTGTCTGTCACCATTGCTCCTCATTCCCTTCGAGTTGGAATCCGCAGAGCAGTTTCCGTTAGCTTTGCATGGCTTTATTGTCTTAAAATTTCCAATTCTAGGGTATAGTAAAGACATTCAGTGCACACAGAGCTGGCTAATGTATAGTTTCATCCACTTGCTCTTCCATTGATTCCCGTGGACAGTAATTCTTTTCATTCATTGACATGTGTATTCATGTTTTGCTCACCAGACAGAGCCTTGACGCACTGTTTGGGGGCAGATTGTGGAAAATGGGGGTGGGCAGAGGGTGCTGGGAACACCAGGAGGTAGAGTCAGCTAGTGAGTCTGGAGTGCCAAACTACAGGGATGAACTGTCACTAGAAGTCACTTTGATGACGCCATCACGACACAAGTAGTTAAACAAAGCCTCTGAGAGGGAGTTCACTAGTCCTTGGTCACTTGGAGAGTCCCAACCCACCTGTGACCCAGCACAGACATCTCTGTTGTGATTCTTCACCTCTTTCTTCGACTACTTATTTTCTAACTGATGAGCTTAGACTGCTGTTTCTCAGCTTTTCAGTTGCAGGCAGCTATCTGTGGACTTCGAGTCCTGTCAATGTGATTCAGTTCTCCTGCCCCCCATCCTTGGTCTCCTTATCTACCCAAGCCCTCTCAATTTAATTAAAAATATTGTTCACTGTGGGTCAAGTCAGCCCTATGATTACATTTTCTTACTGGCGTATCATCTTTTCATTTCCCTGGAATTGAACATTGCACGATGCCTTGCATTTGCATAGTCTGCCATACGCACCATCAATTTTACCCGTCAGGTCTGTCATTACCTTGACAGGTAGGTTTGTTTCCCAAACTAGATGAGACATTTTAGCCCTGGATTGGATCAGCTTGATTCCTGGTTGCCTCATCCTTCCTTGCCTGTTTGGAGCACAAATCGGGTGCACAGTCAGGATCGCAGTGTTGAGCAGGGCCTGAGCCTCCCTCCTGAGTCTCTGCTGCTGGGAGCCCCAGGGCCAGCAGCATATGCATCTACACACACTGCTTTGCTTCTGGCTGTTTCCACTGTGTGGTGGTCTTTGCCAGAACCTCCTGCTTTTCTACCCCTCCCGCTGTCTCCACGAGCCATGTCTCCAACTGGGTGCTCCTGATCTCTGCCAGGAACTGTATTTAGTCCTCTGCAGGCCTGCAAATCCCCTGAGCACCACAGAGCTGTTTTAAGAAGGGCTGGGCACCCCTCCTGCATTGGCCAGCAGGAGGGTTGCAAGGGATGCCCATTTTTGCTAGATGTGGACCAGGTTTTATCTTTGTGCTCCATTAGTGATATCCAAGTATCCCAGGTCAAGTGGGGCCTCCCTCAAGGATGGCATGTGCCTGACCTTCTGTGACAGCCTGGTTCTTTTTCACCTTCCCCTGTGTACCCTCCACAGAGTCCTCTTCTGTCCTCAGCACACACCAACCTCTTTCCTTCCTCCTCTGGCCTTGGCTCTAGGCACATTTGAGGAGAAAATAAGAACTTCTGCTGTAGTAAAGCACATTCAAGATTTGCTGTGTTTTGCCCAAGCTAATGTCTATCTCTTGGTGTCTTAGTTGCAGTGTGGGCACCCTAGGGAACTCTGAGAAGGAAAGAGAAGTGCCCTGAAGACAAGCCTGTCCATGCTTAGTGTCTCAGCTGCCCCTCAGGACAGACCTAGATGCCTCCTTAGCCTGCGTTTTCAGTAGTTTTGAAGGAAAAGATACTATCTGAATAATTTTTATCTTTACAAATCTGCACTTTTGGGTGTCAGTCTTGGGGTGGATTCCACAAGCTCACTATGGTCCTTTCCCCCAGGTCGCTGGGACACTGTGTGCACTGTGCTGGCCAGGATGGTCCCACCTGCGTGCCCTTTCAGGGGGAGCATGCCCTCTCATGCTCCAGGTCTCTTCAGGACTGGGTTTTGCCTCTGCACAGGACAGACCTAACACTACTGATTTAAATGGCACAGGCCTGTGAATAATGTGGATTTGTTCTAATAAAATGATAACTACTTTCAATATGACATGTTTTAAATGTGCAATTAAATATGATTGACTTTGTACATCTTTGTAAAACTTTTCACATAAATTTGCATTTTAGAACCATTCCCTTTCCTACCTCCAACTTTCTTCCCTCCCTTTCTTCCTCTATAGGCTAATTATCCCTTATCCAAAGTACTCCAGGTACAAAGTATTTGATTGTCCCCTCAGCTTTTGCAATATTGGATTATACACAGTGAGATATCTTGACCATGGGCCACAGGTCTAAAAAGAAAAATTGTTTCATGTTTACCTTAACCACACGTGCTAACCTCATTTTATGTAGTGTTTTTAGTCAACCTGAATTTTGATTATGGCCCATCACATGGGACCAGGTGTATAGTTTCCTGCCGATAGCATCCTATTGGTGCCTAGTTAGAGATGCGAGAGCATTAGGGTTTTCAGGCTAGGGCCAGAGTCTGAATTTCCAGTTAGCATGATGGCCGCTTGGTCACCAGGACCCTGCAGTCCCCTCCTTGTGTGGTTTGATCTGTCTGCCCCACCCCAGCCCCTTCCAGCAGCCCAAGCCTCCACTCTGCCTCCAGGGAAGTGGCCATCAAGCAGATGGATGGGCCCTTCTCAGTGTTAAAAGAATTTCACTTCAGCAACCCAAGAGCAGTCTGAGAAACAAATGTTTCTGCTATATACATCTCACACAGTCATAAACTTCAGCATCTTTAGAGATCTGCAGAGAAGTGACTGTGCCCTTCTGTAACCTGGCAGCAGGGCACTGTGGTTTCTTCAGCAGAGAGGATGGGTAACTCTCTGGAGAGGAGGAGCAGGGGCCAGGCGGGGCCTTGGGAAGGTCCTGCCCACCTGCACAGCACGAGTGATTTAATTTCACTTGTTCTGAAACTTTGCTGTGCAACAGCCAGATATACAGCCCTGCTGGCCCTGCTGAACCCGTGAGTATGTGCCGGGTTGCACCACATGGCCTATCTCTCGTCTGCAGGGACCACATCCTGTCTCATGCACAGCAGATGACTTATTCTACCAAGGTAGTGCCTAGTGGATTTACTACGGCTGCCACAGGGCAGTGCCACTGATCAGATGGCTTATCCAAGAGAAATGCATTATCTATTTAGGCTGAGAAAGCTGTCTCAAGGTGCCAGCAGGTTTGGTTTTTGGAGTCCTCTCTCCTTGGTGCTGTGTGTGTTGCCCCCACCCTCCACCCCCCCGTGGTTTTTCCTCTTCCTGTGCCCTCCCTGGTGTCTCTCCATGTCTACATTTTCTGATAAGGGCCTGGGTGGTGTTGGGTTAGGAGCACTCCATGGTCTCTCATTAAAGGTCCTGTCTCCAACCAGTCAGGCTGCAAGGCACTTATACATTAGTGTCACTACACAGAAAGTCAGAGGGGACATAGTACAAAACAGATGAGAAACTGTCTCAGTAACTCTTCTCTCCTTACCCAACACCTCAAAGGAAGGAAGGAAAGGTTTATTTAGCTCACAGTTACTGGAGGTTTCAGTCCACACTCAGCTGGCTCCAAGGCAGAGTGGCACAGGGCATAGAGAAGCTGTTCATGGCAGAGGCAAAGAGCAAAAGGGAGGAGTAGCAGCAACCAAAGCGACAGAGAAGTCTCTCTCCTCTTTATATTGCCTTCAGGCTATCTGCCCCAGGCTGGGTGTAGTACTCACATCCATATATCTAGCCTTGGATCATCAATTAGTCACAAACTCTAGAACCTTGCCCCAATGACGGCGTGAGGCTTTGGGGGGCAACTACATACACACCATAACAGAAAGAAAAAGCTTTGAGGGAGCAAAAAGCAACTCAAAAAAAGGACAGAAAGTAATATTTATTGCATGGAACATAGTGGCCTTTCGTGTTTCTGATGTCAGCCGAGGCTATAGGAATCGGTGTCACGCAGTCATTTGTTACTTTGTGGAGGAACTGATTGGGAGTCTTGCACGCTCTAAGTCCCATAGGTAGGAGGGAAAGGACCAGACGAGGACTTCATTTCCAAGGGCTCTGTGCACAGCTCACAGAGGGATGGTGTGTTCTGGACACGGCCTGAGAGCATACATAGATCTGTGGGCCCCAGGATCGCGCTTTTCCCTGATGGGTGCGGGCCAAGGCTCGGA
The DNA here is from genome assembly GCA_004027915.1 of Capromys pilorides. Lineage (NCBI taxonomy): Eukaryota > Metazoa > Chordata > Mammalia > Rodentia > Capromyidae > Capromys > Capromys pilorides. The sequence goes on along the minus strand of PVKN010019593.1, from coordinate 93 downwards.
GGGAGGGCCTGGCAGCACTGTGTGTTCCCTCCGGGGACAAGGAAACTGAAGAAGGAGCGGCTGGGAGGGGTCCTGGGATGGGCCTGGGTGCCA
>PVKN010019592.1:0-16237 GCA_004027915.1 Capromys pilorides | reverse complement strand
CACAAAATGAATAAATAAAGAAACAAACAAACACAACAAGCAAACAAATAAATAAATAAATAAAATTAAAAAAAAAAAAAAAGACTTCACTTTTTGGCTGGAAGTGGAACTCTGCAGCAGACCTGCACTTAGTGTAAGGCCCTAGGTTCAGCCCTGGCACCAAAACATAAAAACTTCACTTGCTTGAAGAGGCACATGGACAATAATGAAATCCAATATTAGAGATAATGGTATCAACCAGGAAAATAAAAGCCCTTTTAATTTTCTTACAAAATCAAACAGGAGTAGATGGGAAAAATATAATAGTGCAAATGATAAAGCTGAAGTTGCTCAAGGGCAATGTACAGAACACGCTGTGCCACTCAGGCCAAAGGCCTTGTCTGTGGCAACTTCGTCAACAGGAGAACTGCAAAGGTTACAGGTCGAGCCTCCCTAGGAAAGCCCTGGCTGCCCTGATGACAAGCCATTCCTCAGACCACAGACCCCGAGCCCCTGGGCTCAGCATCTAAATTCACCTTAGAACCTTTTACTAGGCCTCAACTTCATCTGAGGACTACTAAGAGGATTATATGAGGAAATAAGTACCTCTAAGTACTCAGCCTAATGTCTGTCAGAGGAAGTAAAGAAGAAATGAAAACTGGTGCTCTAAGGTGTTTCAGCTAACAGGGCCAGTCTGCAAAGACTACCCTGTATGGCTGGGTTTAACTTCTAGTTTTCCGGTGCATGCTGATAGCTAAATCAGTCACTAACCTGGCAAGAGCTTGGCTGTTGTCTAAATTCATCTTCTCCTTGAGGAAAAACCACCAGCAGAAGCCACCAAGAAAAGATCAGACTTGGCCTCATGTGGGTCACCTGGATAACTGGACACAGGTGTAGATAACAGCATCAGACTGTCCCTAGGATCAGTTTCAGAATGGTGCCAGTGGTTTAACATGAAAAGACCCATGCTGGGCATGGTGGCGCACACACCTGTAATCCTAGCACTTGGGAGGGTAAGGCAAGATGATTGTTTCACGTTCAAGCCCAACCTAGGCTACACAGTGAGCACAAAGCCAGCCTGAACTGCAGAGCAAGACCCTATCTCAGGAAGACCAAAAAAATAAAGTAAAATAAAATAAAATAAAATAGATCCTAGGCAGTATGTAGTACATGCCTGTAATCCCAGCAGCTTGGAAGGCTGGCATAAGATTACAAGGTTGAGTCCAGTTTGGGCAACTTGGCAAGACTTTGTCTCAACATAAAATATGAAAAGGTTAAGGATGTGGCTCAGTGGCACAGCAGAGCACCCAAGTTCAATCCCAACAGTTGGAAAAAAGTTAAAAAACAAAAAAAAAAAGAGGGGCCAGGGAGATAGCTCCATGACACAAGTGCCTGCCTGGCAAGTGCAAGATCAGGCTCAGGCCCACAAAAAAAAAAAAAAAAAGTAAAAGTTTAACAGCCCTTAGTCTGATCATGTTGGAGGAGGCTGTCCCACCTCACAGGAAGGCCTACGGTCAGGCCTTGTGAGCCACTGAGGACTTGAAAGCTGCCTCAATAACTGCACATGTGCAAGCATGTGTGCACAGAGCCCCGTGACAAGAGGGCAGCTCCCTCAACAGAGCATGTGGCCCCCTCAGTGTCTTTGTACAGCTCAGCCCCTTCTGGAAAGGAACAAACTCACAAAATGAGGCTTACAAAGTCCATGTGAGGCCACTGGGAATTCTCAGACTAATAAAAATGTATTACTATGTGAAAACCAAACTAACTCAGGAAAATAACAGATAGAAGCAATAACCACTGGGAGCATTCCATTTGTTTGAATGCCATAGACTACATGTGATTTCTCTTCCGACTGTTGTCTGAGTTATTCATACCCTCATGGAAGCTTGGTTTAATTCCCACTGCTAAGTAGGACCTATCTCAAAACTCTCACAATTGCTTCCAGGAGAGACAACTCACCCGGCTTCACTCTCCGCATCTGTGAACACGGCTCCTGACGAGGCAGTGAAGTACACAGAGCTGGAGCCCGTGGAATCGCTCCTCTCCCGCGCAAATGGCAACCTTCGCCGCCGAGCCACTCGCTGGCTCTCTTCCAAGTGGGACCTGGAAAGCAGATCCCACTCTAGAAGGACCATTAGGTCTCGCCCAGCCTGTCTTTCCCTCACTATGCCTCTCCCCAATTCAAAAGCCACAAGCAGAAAAAAACCTTCAGTACAGTAAGAAAAGAACCCCTGGTCCAGCCCACGCAACAGAGTAGGCCCAGGTGTAGAGAATTTCAGCTGCAAGGCAGTAAGCAACTTGAGCCCAGTGAGGAGCCAAGTATATTGCTCTCCCACCTCAACTCCCAATTAGGTCAGAAGCTAAAAATCTGGCTTCCTAGAGACAGAAAGTAAGGCCAGAACACTCCACAGCTAAAAAAGCTGAGGAGATAAAGAAGCCGAAGGATGGGGGACAAAGTAGGAGAGGGGCTGCTTACTCACCGCACCTCCCCAACAATCTCCCCAGCAAGTCCCTGCAGGCTGTTCCTCAGCTCCTCCACCTCCCGCCGCAGAGCGGCAAGACCGCTCAAGATGAAGTCCAGGCGGTCCAAAACCTTCTCCTGCCCTGCCTGTGGAAGGCTTGGCAGTACCACTGCATCTCCAGCTTCGCCTGGCACAGCCTGAAACAGCGTCACTGAAGGAAGGAAGGAGACAGGGACACCCAAGGGCAAGCATGAGTAAAGTTCTGGCTGGAGTTGTACAACACCTGCTTTTCACTGGAGTTCAACTTATGAAGAAGACCTTGAAGCTCCGACAGGGCATGTTCACAGCTAGTCATGGTAACAAGTCCCGGGAGCTACCCAGAAAAACTCAGATCCCAATCTCTAAGCCAAAAGCCCTCTGCTTTTGCACACCAGGGCTCTTCCAAACTGCTGTTCACAGCAGATAAAGTAAACTGCTTGCAAGGGTGCGGTACCTAGAAGACAGGACAGCTGCTACAGTAAAAGAAAAACGGGTACCTGACCTCAATGCCAATTACAGGGAGCCAATACTAACTGCACAGCAAAACTAAAACTCACTTCACTCTGCTTTTGCACTTCACAAATAATAAAGAAAACTCCACTTCTTTTGAGAACTTCATTTAGTATTCTCAAGAGGGTAAAGAGAGAAGGGCAGTTCCAAGAATGGGCACACTGGAAAAAACCCATCCACACTGCCAGGAAAACACCATTACCAAGCCTCTCCGACCCAGCCCTGAGCTGAGTTCCAGGTGAATGCCAACAGTGAAACACTAGTACTGTGTGAGAGACTTATAGCAACCAGGACTAGAATATGTAAAAACAGGAAAGAATGCAGGAAGCTAGGACCCACAGAATGGGCAAACACAAATCTCCTGTTAAAGGGAATCTAGGCCAGACTACAGTATGTATCTCACAGTGTTGGAGAATGTAGAACAGCAGTGAGCCTTGGGATGTGGCCGCTTTGTCCCGACCTCAGCATGAGCCAGACGACTGCTAAGAAATTACAAAACAAATGAACAAAAGAGAGGGAAGGTACATGTACCAATTCCCCACAAAGAATGTAAACACTGTTAACTACAAACACGTACTAATAAAAATGACCTAAAAAACATGAATAAGCACCACGTTATCAAGTGCTGACCATAAGCCACAATCCACTCAACCTGGAGGCCTCTTCCACAGCTAAGTTTTCCAAGCCATCTAACACTGGTAGTCAGAGAAAATATTAACTTCCAATTGCTATGAGGTGAGACATTCCAAATGATCCTCCAGCAAACAAAAAGGGGCCAGGGAAATAGTTCAGTAGAATAAGCGCTTGCCTGGCAAGAGCAAAGGGCCTGAGTTCAATCCCCAGACCCGCAAAAAAAAAAAAAAAAAAAAAAAGCACAACTCATTTCAGCTGGGGCTGCTGCCTGCCAGTCACATTCAGCTTAAGTGGCATGAGTTGCCTGTGCTGTGGAAAGTACCTGGGCCGGGAGACCAGGCCCAACCATGCCACTTACACTATGACAACCTCAGGAAATGTACACAACATTCCCGGATATTCAGAAGAGGGATACAAGGCTTGGATTAGTGTCCAAGTTCCTTTCAAATTTTCACATGTAATTTAATACATAAACCCTCAAGAGGGGCCGGGGAGATAGCTCCGTGGACAAGTCCTTCCTGGCAAGCGCAAGGTCATGAGTTTGAATCCCGGTTCCACAAAAAAAAAAAAAAAGACTTTTCACTCCTACAAGAATTTTTTTTTTCCTTCTTTTGGACTGTTTCCCTAACTGCAGTCTTCACTCAACTCTAGGCAGATGGCTTTAACACATTCACAACATTACTGTAATCAGAATCAAAAGTGAAAGCTGAACAGTCTTCCCAATATACTGCACTTTCCAGAATATAGAGAAAAAGAATACAGAAAATTAAAACTTTTTATTTTCAGTAAGTTTTTCAAAGAAAGACACTCTGTCTCACAGAGTCAGCCAAAGGCAGCCCGAGCCCAGGCCCACCAACCAGCCTCCTACCCTGGCGTCCGGGGTCTGAAGTCTGCAGGTAGTCCGAGAAACTGGGCGGGCTCTGGCTGCGACTACGGCGCTGGGTCCGTTTCCATCGCTGGCTGTAGAGAACGCACAGGAACCCGAGGCCGGCGGCGGTGCCCAGCAGAAGCCCCAGCCCAGCGCGGGCGCCGCCCAGGGCCCCCAATCTAGACATGATGCACCTGCAACCGTGGAGCCAGGGAGACGCGTGAGCCCAGGGCACCCACGCCGGGCACCGCCGCTTGCCACACCCCGAGCTCCCACGAGCTGTACCCCAATCTGGACGTTCAGGTTGCGCCAACACCTGGCCCCGACCAACGCACCTTTCCCCAAACCCCATGTTTACACACACCACCGACCTGAGCAAAGACTGCTCCTGAACCTTTCCCACGTTTGGCCTCACCACGCTGCAGACAACAAACTCGCCGTCCTGGATGCAGTCTCCTTCCCTCACGCCCGGCCCCCAAAGCCGCCCTAGCCTGGCAGCAGGTTAGCGCCGACCCTTACCCTGCCGCCGGCCACCATGGCAGCAGAAGCGCCGCTGCCCCACGCTGTCAATGATCGTGACGTGAATTGAACGGCGCCACCCCGTCAGGCAGGAGGGCGCAGTGAGATGACCTCACGGGGCCCCGCCTCCAGTCGCGTTGCTGGGGGTTCAAAGTATCCGCCCGGGGCGGAGTCAACGGAGGGCGGGAAAAGATCCGAGCTTCCGGAAGCTCGAAAGACCTGACCCGCGGTGAGATTTTCAGTCAACCCTACAGGCCTGCCGCCCGAGGATGTTTCTCTCCTGGCTGGCCAGTCCTCCGCGCACGAGGTGCTCAGCGTCGTTCAGGCTTTCCCTCACACTTCCGCCGGCAGACACCGCTTCTCTCCCGAACAGCCCAGCCCCCCATATTTCCGAACACTGGCTCAGCTCAGATTTCATTTTAATAGTGTTAGGATCTTTCACAGAAACTCACTGGCCCGGATAGCAGCGCCTTTGGCAGATCAGTGAGAACAGATACGTGATTATCCACAAAAGGTCCTTGCAACTACTTCCCGCTGCTGACAGAACTGGGTAGTAGGGCTGGGGTATACCTCAGGAAGGGGCGCATGGAGCTTTGGGTGCCATCCCAGCAGCTGTCCCCTAAACCCCTCCGATTGTAGATATACAGAACCAAAAAGTCGTTCAGCTAGGCCTGGCTATTAACCTCTGTAATCCTAGCTACTCGAAAGGCTGAGACAGGAAAAGCTACAAACCAGCCGAGAGGATTTAGCAAACCTTGTCTTAAAGTGAAATGAAAGGCACTGTAGCTCAGTACAGAACACTTTACAAGCAGGAGGAAGGCCCTGGGTTCAAGTGTTAGAACTAGAAAACAAAAAATTCAAAGGGTCAGATGTGGCACACAGCTATGATCCCAGCACTCCCTCCCTCCCTCAAGAGGCCAGACTGGGTTACACAGTGAATTCAAAGCCAGTCTAAAGCACATGGTGAGACCCTGTCTCAAAAACAACAAAAAATTAGTTTATAATCACATTATATCCCATAAATATGTTCAATTGTGTCAGTTTTTAAAAACTCCTAGTGCATATACGTACAAAAAATTGGGGTGGGATTAAAGCACCTGTTTAAGCAGCAGGAACCAGGGTTCTATCCCAGCAAACCATGCTGGCCCCACCCCCGCGGCACGTATGGTGACTGAGACTGGGGGTGCTGGCGCATGCCTGTAACCCCAGCGCTGAGGAGGCCGAAAACAGGAGAATCACTACAAGTTCTGTCTGTGTAGTGAGACCCTGTAGACCCTGTACTAAATTAAAAAAAAAGAAAAAGAAAAAGAAAAAGAAAGAAACTTGGGGCTGGGGAGATAACGCAGTAGAATAAGCACTTGCCTGGCAAATGCAGGGACCTGAGTTCAATCCCCGGTTCCACGAAAATAATTAATTAATTAATTAATTTAAAAATTGGGGTGGAGGGAGTCCTAGTGTTGTAGGCAGCTGAGTTAGTTAGAAATATTATAGGCATTCAGACTGTTATGGGTTCTCAGAAGCCAGACAGGAGTCCAAATTGGAATTTAAATTGAGCCTTTAATACCGAGCTCAGGGCCTCCCTGACTTCAACTCACGCAGGAGAGAAGAAAGAGAAGAGCCCCAAATGACAGAGAACAGGATTTTTATACAGAAACTACTTTCCATTTAGCATGTACTGATTTTTAAAATTAATCATTGTGGGACCAGGGAGATAGCTCCGTGGCACAAGTGCCTGCCCGGCAAGTGCGAGGTTGTGAGTTCAAACCATGGTCCCGCAAAAAAAAAAAAAAAAAAAGAACCACTTGTAACCTACCAACGCATACAGAAGAAAAAACTAATCTGGCGTGGATGACCTCCAAATGGAACCTCCAAATGATATAGGGAAAACTGATCTCCCAACCTGAAAAGTACCTGGGATGAGTTCCTGTTCTCTAAAACCGAAGAATGAATTTTAGGAACAAACGGAGGTAATGAGCAGAACATCTTTATTGAGGGAAAGAAAATTCCTGTCCAAGAGAGGGACAGGAGAGGGGCCCCCGAGTGGGTGCCCCCAGGAAGCTGTCTCTTCCAGGGACTTTTATAGAGGAAAACCATGTGGTGGGGCGGGTCTCAAGTGAAAACCATGGAAACTCACTTAGGTGGGGATAGGTGGGACAAAGCTTGTACCAATGAGGGTACAAGCACGGTTGCTCAGGTAAAATGGATTAAGTCCAGGACCAAAAGGGAAAAGCAAGTCACGTAGCAAGAGGAGTGAATGCAGAACAGAGCTTTATCAGGTAGCCGTCCGGTAGTAGTCAGATTAATGATTCTTCTGGCTCCCACAGGGTGATGATCAACCTCGGATGTCAATCTTTAAGGAGGTCAGCATTTGCTTGATCTTTGGTCTTTAGATCTGGCCCACAGCGGGAGCATCCGTCTCTCCCATAGTTGCTAAATATCTTGCCTTCTGTATTATCTCCTTCGAGGGCCTAGCCCTGTCTGACTGCCTATAATATTTCTGTCTAACTCAGTGGCTTGCAACACAGGCACAATTTACAAATTAACTAGACAATAGATGGAGCACAAGATCTAAATGAACTTCCTCTGATCTTTAGCAGAATGTAATCATTAACTACATCCCTATATGGTTCAACAGGTAGTCAAGCCTAAACTTAATTATCACTTACTATACAGGGGCTGATTGTTTTAGGCACATATACAGCAACATGAATAACTTTGACTTAGTACAATTTAACATATTCTGAGGTTATTAGCCTTTGATCCACACAAATACCATGTCCTTTTACCCAAAGCAGTTATAAAAAGAACTCATCAATCTCAGGAGAAATTTCCCGGACATGCAGGCTTAAGGTTGTAATTTTTAAACTACAGAGTAGTCTTGAATGCCCTGTTACTAATTTACAAAGAAATTACCACAGTGAGTCTGAAATCTAAGTAACCCATTACAAGACATGGCCTGGCCCTCAAGGAGACAATATTGAAGACAAGGTGACTTTGCAACTTTAGAAGAGTCAGACAACCCCAGTATGGGCCAGACCTTCAGACAAGAGTAAACAAATGCAGCCAGCATACTTCTCTAGGGATGGGCATCAGGGACTGATATTCTGAATAAGTATCAATCACTTTGAAAAGCCCAAAAGAGTCACTAACCGAGCCCCCAACAGCAAGAAACCGGGTTCTATATTCATGCCTGCTTGCTAGGTGACTCACTTTCCCATTTCATCCTGATTTAATCAATTTTATCTGAGCAATGTTGTTTGTACTCTCGTTGGTTGACCAGTTTTGTCCCACCTCATGCCCACCTAAAGGAGTTCCCTTGTTCTTCACTTTAGATCCACCTCACCATATGGTTTTACTCTATAAAAATCCCTGGAAGAGACAGTTTATCGAGGCAACCCTCTCTGGTTCCTCATTTCCTAGTAAATACAATTTGCTATTAGCCTCTGTTTGTTCCTAAAATTCACCCTTTGGTTTTAGAGAACACCACCTCGGCCCAGGCACCTTTCAGGTTGGGAGTTTCATTCTCTTAGATCAATAGTAATTGGCAGGGTTTTTTCTGTGTGCAGCTGAGAAACAGACAGAAGGAAAAAAGGAAAGAAGCTTTATTTTCTTTGACAACTTGGAGAGAATGTAGGGAAGGATGAGGTATTCTCTCGATTGGAACAAAAGGAGGCTGACACTGTTATGTCCTTTTGCCAAGAGTGGAGAGGGAGAGAGAGAGAAAGAGAGAGAGAGAGAGAGAGAGAGAGAGAGAGAGAGAGAGAGAGAGAGAGAGAGAGCGCGAGCGAGCAGGGTCTCACTACACAGCTCTGACTCATGGTGATCCTCCTGTTTCCTGCCTCCCAGGTGCTGGGATTACAGGTGCACCCCGCTGCGCCCAACTCCATCACGGGCTCAGCACTCCCAAGAGCAGGGCAAGCACTGGCCCCTGTGCTTACTTAAGCAAGGTTTAATTTAGTCCGATGAGCTATAACGAAGGCCCCTCAGGGGCGGAGTTTGAAAGGGATATACCTGAGGGAGTTGACTGGGGGTCTTCCCAGAGGCGGTGGGAAAGGGGTAAGTAAATTATGTCCTGGGCTAAGTTGGAGAAGAAGGGGCAGGTGGTCTTGGCAAATGGGCTTTTGTTTTAAGGGCATCGGCTATATTAAATGACCACCATAATGATTTTAGCAATTCATGGAAGGGCCAGAACCTATCAGTAATGTCAGTGGAAATATCTGGATCAGTGCTCCCAAGATCCTTGACTAGATCTCATACTTATTTCTTCATTTTGAGCTGTTTTACATACATAATACACTTATTTATTTATTTTATTTTATTTTGTGGAACTGGGGATTGAACTCAGGAACTCACTTGCAAGGCAGGCACTTAATATACTTATTTATAATATTGTAAAGAATAAAATGCTGAAGTACCCACCACACGGTTTAAGAAATATAACTTCAATATCTTCTGAATTTAAAAAGTAAAATCAGGGCCGGCAAGATGGTTCAGTGGTCTAAAGCGCCTGCTTAGGAGGGCTCAGGCAACTGCGGGGACTGCAGTTCGATCCCCGGCACCACATGCTGCGCCAGCGCCGCCACCGGGGCAGGCTGAGCCAGCCACAAAATGAATAAATAAAAAGAAACAAACAAACACAACAAGCAAACAAATAAATAAATAAAATTTAAAAAAAAAAAAGTAAAATCAGTGCAAATCCTTCGAGAAACATGAAATGTTAATTATGATTGTTTGGGTGATGAGAAAAGTGTTCTTTGTTGAATCAGTATTTTGCTACATTGCCCAGGATAGCTTCAAACTTTCAATCTTTGTGCATTAGGCTCCTGAGTCTCTGGGGTTAGGGGCATGTACCACCTTGCCTAGCTATGAAAAATATTTTAATATGCTTTCTCTATATTTTTCTATAACTTAACATATCACTTCTGCAATAAGAAACATATTAACTTTATGTTCAAGAAAACAAAACTCATTTCCTCTGGGAAACCCCAGGCCTCCCACCTTGGCAGAATTTATCTTTCTGTCTTCCCCCGAGGCTCCATTTCCTCTGTGACAGGGTGATGATTTGCTTTCTAATCTGTCTGCACTCACTCTGTTAAGGTGAGGTCTGCACCAGCTGCACAGCCCCTGTCCCCAGTGCCTAGCACAGCCCCATAGGAGCCATCCATAAACCCAGGAACACAGGTGCTTTGGGGATGCAGAGCAAACGGGAGGAGATGCTCTGTGGAGGACACTTTCCTCTGTTTGTTGGGCAGCAGCTCTGTGATGACCTCTGTGATGGTGACTGTGGGCAGCTGGGCAGTCAGGCAGGAAATTTATTTCCCCCCGGATATTAAAGATGCTATCAGACCTGCCAGGAGGTCAGCAGTGCGGTGGGTGGTTCTGAATGGAGCTCTTTATCTCGAACCACATCAGTTTGGCAAATGCAGTGCAACCCTGCTGAGCAAGGCCTACCCTCCCAACTCCTTCCCCCCCCACCATATCCCAGCCTGAGACAGGAGCAGAGCAGACCCCAGATGCCTCCACCCCGGGATGAGGGGAGGAGGGTCTTTCAAAAGATTGTATACTTTTTTAAAAATGTTATTTTAAGCTTACATTTGTTCTTTTTTTTTTTTTTTTTCCAATAGCAGGAATTGAACCCAAGACTTTGCACACACTAAACGAGTGCTCTACCACTGAGTGACATACCCTTTTTTTTAAAGATAGGGTTTCACTGTGTACCCCAGACTGGCCTTGAACTTTTAATCTTCCTACTACCACCTCTCAAGTAGCTGGCATTAGGATAACCTCTTGTTGAAGGCCAGCCTGGGCTGTACAGTGAGTATAAGGCCAGTCATACACTACCTCAAAAACCAAACAAAATATAGTTATAAGCCCTTGTACCACTTACCTCCTGGTATGAGAAAAAGATGATTTTATCTCCTTTCTATCTTCATCTAGAGGTAGATGATTCTATTCACCTCTCTAGAGGTAACAGCTCCCTGAACATTTTATTTTCCTTTCTTTTCTTGTGTGCATGCATCCTGGGGATTTAATCCAAAAACCCTTGCACTGAGCTATATTCACAGCCTCTTTTTTTTTTTTTTTTTTAAATTTTATTTATTTATTTATTTGTTTGCTTGTTGTGTTTGTTTGTTTCTTTATTCATTCATTTTGTGGCTGGCTCAGCCTGCCCTGGTGGTGGTGCTGGCGCAGCATGTGGTGCCGGGGATCGAACTGCAGTCCCTGCAGTTGCCTGAGCCCTCCTAAGCAGGCGCTTTAGACCACTGAACCATCTCGCCGGCCCCGACACAGCCTCTTTTTTAAAAAACTTTTTTGGTTAACTTCATTGAAAATAATTATATAGCGTATTAAAAATTGTAGACAAATATTGAAATGTAAAAGATATAAGATGTAGACAAAGTGAATTTTAGAGAAATATTTCTGAAATGAATACATAGCATGAGATTAATAGTAAATTGCACATTGTAAATAAATTTACAAATAAATGAATATAATAAAAATTGTCTAAATTGGGCCAAAGGGGCTGGGGAGATAGCTCTGTGGCACAAGTGCCTGCCTGGCAAATGTAAGGTCGTGAGTTTGAACCCCAGTCCTGCAAAAATAAAATAAAATTGGGGGGCCAGGGAGATAGCTCCGTGGTACAACTACCTGCTTGGCAAGTGCAAAGGTTGTGAGTTTGAACCCTGGTCTCGTGAAAAATAAATAAATAAATAAATAAAAATTAAAAATAAAATTGGGCCAGGGAGATAGCTCAGTAGAATAAGCACTTGCCTGATAAGTGCAGAGTCCTGAGTTCAATCCCCAGTACTGCAAAAAATAAGTAAATATGAAGAATTTACAGAACAGTCATATAATAGTTCACTTAGAAACATTCATATAATTAGAATTCTCAAAGTAGAAAGGGGTAGGCAACAAATATTTAAAGATTTAAAATTTCTAAATTTAGTTGCAATTATAGCACATTTCCACAAAAAAACGAAACTTTTACACAAGAAATATAAATAAAATCATACCAAGATACACAAAAATGAAATTGTCCAAACTAATTGTAAAGAAAAAATCATTAAAGCATATACATAAAAAATATTAGCTATGGAGGAGCAAAATGAAATAGCATCTCATTCCACCTTAGAAAAAAAAAAGAGGAGGAGCCCAAAAGGGATTGTGGGAGAAAGGCTTCTTTCTTTTCATCCAGTGGTAGCCATCAGGTAAGCCAATACGGGTGTGTGCAAGTACATCCAGGAGCTGTGGAGGAAGAAGCAGTCCGATGGGATGCGCTTTCTGCTGCAGGTCCACTGCGGGCAGTACCGCCAGCTCTTGGCGTTCCACAGGGCTCCTTGCCCCACCCGGCCAGACGAAGCTCAAAGACGGGGATACGAGGCCAAACAAAGGTATGTCACACACAGGATTCGCGTGCACCGTGGTGGCCGCAAACGTCCAGTTCCTAAGGGAGCAACTTACGGCAAGCCTGTCCATCATGACGTTAACCAGCTGAAGTTTGCGGGAAGCCTTCAGTCTGTTGCTGAGGAGTGAGCCAGATGCCACTGTGGGGCTCTGAGAGTTCTAAATTCTTACTGGGTTGGTGAAGATTCCACATACAAATTCTTTGAGGTTATCCTTATTGATCCATTCCACAAAGCCATTAGCAGAAATTCTGACACCCCGTGGATCATCAAACCAGTCCACAAGCACAGGGAGATGCGTGGGCTGACACCTGCAGGCCGCAAGGGTCGTGGCCTTGGAAAGGGCCACAAGTTCCACCACACTCACTATTGGTGGTTCTCGCCGTGCGGCTTGGAGAAGGCGCAATACTCTCCAGCTCCACCATTACTACTAATAATATAAGTGATGTTTGTAAAATTCATAACCCAATAAACAATTTAGGACAGTTCATCTGCTTAAAGGTGCTTTTAACCAGTCTACTGATTCATGAATGTTTTGTCAAATGGAAGTTAAAAGTGCAATGATGTTTGAAGACTATAAGTGATGGCGTATCTTTGTTTCTAATAAGATAAGCCTTTTTTGGTCTTTGCTTTATCTTATTAGGGAGTTAAATGTCAGTATTTGAAGCATGCTGTGTGGTATAATAGGTGTAAAATAAATTCTTTGAAAGAGAAATACTAAAACTAGCCCTGTAAGTCTGTGTGGTCCATGTAATGAAACCTACAGCTGTATTGGGGTATTGCAATACTCTGCTGGTTTGAAGTGGCTGGGTTTTTGGAGTTTAGCAAATACAATCTTAAAATCAGATAACCTTGTGTTATGATTATATGTAGAATAGGTTAAAGCTCTTCTCATTCAGAATTCCCATTTGTACAACTAATACTTCTGACAGTGTCCAAACTCCTGATGTGACTCCATGAAATTGCATATTAGATGCACAGTAGCAGTGATATTTAGGCTACTTTAAAGCTCATGGATATTGATGAATATTGGGTAAATTTAATGTTTTAAGTGTAATAAACGCTAGTGTGGGAAAAAAAAGAGCAAGTGGGTAAGAAACTATACTAATTAATTCAAAGAAATGAAAGAAAAAAATCTGTCAGTGAATTTTATACTTAGCAAACATATCTTTGAACACTAAAAGTAAAATATTTTCCAGTTTTACAAACTCAAAATATTCTAATATCTCCAGACGTAGCATGTAGAAAATAACAAAGACCATAATCCAGAAGGCAGGAGAAGCTGCTGTATGGTACTCAATAAAGAATAAAAAGCTCTCAAAAATGGTAGTTATGCAGGATTATATAAAATATAATTATATTAGATGAGCCCATTTAAAAGGTCATTGAAGATTTCTACAAAACAGTATCAATCTTACATCAGGTTATATACATATTTATATATACATACCTCTCTCTGTCTCTGTGTGTTTGTCTGTTTCTCTCTCCATATATATATATATATATATATATATATATCCTCTTCTTAATTTTTGTTTTGAAACACAGTCCCACTACATAAATAGTGAAGAATGGCCTCAAACTCACAGATATCCTCAGCTTCCCAAGTGCTAGTATTACAGGCAAGTGTCACCACACCCAGCCTCTTTTTTATTTTTTTATTTATTTTTATTTTTTTTAATTTTATTTATTTATTTGTTTGCTTGTTGTGTTTGTTTGTTTCTTTATTTTATTTATTTTGTGGCTGGCTCAGCCTGCCCTGGTGGTGGGGGCTGGCGCAGCATGTGGTGCCGGGGATCGAACTGCAGTCCCCGCAGTTGCCTGAGCTTTCCTAAGCAGGCGCTTTAGACCACTGAACCATCTCGCCGGCCCCTTTTTTATTTTTTTAAAAACAAAGTCTCAGGGCCAGCAAGATAGCTCAGTGGACTAAGCATCTGCTTAGGCAAGTGCAGGGACCGGGGTTTGATCCCTGGCACTACATCCTGCACTGACCCTGTCCTGGGCATGCTGAGCTGTTGACCCAGTCCAGGTGTGTTGGAGCACATCTATAATCCCAGCACCGGGAGGCTTGAAAACAGAAGGATCACTATGAGTCTAGGCTCCAAGCTGCATAGTGAGACCCTGTACCAAATACATGAAAAAACAAAACAAACAAACAAACAAATACTCTCCTTAACTTGCCCTGGCTGCACTTGAACATAAGACTGTCCTGCCTTAGCCTTCTGGAATGCTAGGATTATAGGAGTCCTACTTTTCTTTTATAATTTGATCACATTGATTTACACCAAAAAGACTTTTCAAAATGAAGTTGGGAAGCCATTAAGGAAACAGAACTTGCATCTGAAGCTGCTGCCCCAGAAGGTGAATGGGTCACCACACTGCCCTGCGGCTGCCTCTGGAATGACCAGATAATGACGGTGTGCTTAGAGCCTGGAGATCAGGAGCTGATGGGGCTCTTGTTTATGGACATTTCCACCTCTGGAATGACCAGATAATGACAGTGTGCTTAGAGCCTGGAGATGCGGAGCTGATGGGGCTCTTCTTTATGGACATTTCCACTCAGCTGATCCATTTTTTTTTAAATCTTCTATTGATCATGTAACCCACAAGTAGCTCTTGCATCCTTTTCCAACTTCAATATAAGTTTCTCATCAAATAATTTTAGTTATTGCCATGGTTTGGATAAGTGTACCTCAAGACCAATGTGTCATTGCTAGGGTGGCTCTCTAGGAGGATGTGAGTCCTTTAGGAGTAGCCTAGCAGGAGGTTCTCAGGTCACTGGGGACAAGACCCCAAAGGGGATTGTGGGAGCCCTATGTGGTCTCTGCCTCTGGCTCCTGACTGGAGCAGTCTGCCCCACCCCCACCCCACCTTCCTGCATGATGTGCTGCCTTCAGTGGAGGCTCAGAGCAAGAGCACCACCCAGTCTTGGATTAAAAGCTCAATAGCAATCCTTTCTCTTTATAAGGTAACAGTCTCAGGTAATTTTACTACAGTACTGTGAAGCTGACTAATGCAATTAACTTGTGATGACTGAAGATCTTTTGTGAATATAAGCTCCACTTGCCCCTGCCTGCTTTGAAACCCTGAGCTGTCTGATCCTGTGTCTCCCAAATCATAACTCCTGAGATGCCCCTAAAGTTATCTTACATTTACAGTTTCAACAAATTTATAATTTCTAATCTTTAGTTGATAGTTTTTAAATCTCCAAACAGGCCAGGGAGATTGCTCACTAGCTCAAGTGCCTGCCTAGCAAGCACAAAGTCCTGAGTTTAATCCCCAATACAAAGAAACAAACAAACAAAAATCTCCAAAGAATATTTTGTTGTTATTTTGAGACAGAATCTCACTATGTAGGCTATGTAGTTCAGGCTGACCTTGAATTTCCTAGGTAGTTCAGGCTGGCACCAGACTTTCAGAGGTCCTCCTACTGTTACCAGGCTTCTGGGATGCTTTGGGCCCCTGCTAGAGACTCCATGTTCTTTTTGTCCTGTACAACAAATTGGACAGGGCAGGTGCAAAAGGTAGCAAGGTTTTACATTTATTAAAGATCAGAAAAGAAATATGCTCTACAGAGTGAGTTTGGGCCAACTAACAGTAGGGAAAGCAGCACACTCTACAGTGAGATTAGACCACTGAAAACCTCTTTTGTGTCCCCTACCCTGGGGTTGACTGGGACTTAGGTCTTCCCATCAAAAACCTGCTTGAGCTCCTCCATAAGAATTGAAGATGGGGGCCGGCGAGATGGTTCAGTGGTCTAAAGCGCCTGCTTAGGAAAGCTCAGGCAACTACAGGGACTGCGGTTCAATCCCTGGCACCACATG
>PVKN010019591.1:0-16306 GCA_004027915.1 Capromys pilorides | reverse complement strand
CTTATTTAACCTTTACAGTGCCTGGGAAAAGCTACTTTAATTCCTGTTTTGTAGGTGTGGAAAATGAGGCACAGGGCATTAGTCAGCGTAAGGCAGTGTGCACACCAGTAAATAGCAGAGGCCGGAGATTCAGGGCCTGTGGAGCCTGTGGGTTTTTTTTTTTTAATTTGGTTTTTGGAGACTGAGTCTCCCTTAGTAATTCAGGCTGGGCTTAGACTCATGACAGTTCTTCTGCCTCTGCCTCCCAAGGGCTAAGATGGTAGCCATGGGCTTCAACACAGGACTAGACTGCTTTGAATGAGGGAAAAACAGGACCAGGAAACAGGTGAAAAGGGGGTCATAAAGCCATTAGAGGAAAGCACTTAGGGAAAGAGGGCTGGAGGAGTGGGGCGGGCAGAGAGCAGAAGGCGGAAGGCGGGAGACGGTGGAGCAGAGTGAGGGCCTAGGCGCGGACTGGCAAGCGTGTAACTGGGGCGGGGTCAGGTAGGGGCTGTGGGAGGGGCTCTGGGCAGGTGGAAGTGGCTGGACCCTTTTGGGCTTGGGGGTCCATCCTGGCTGGCTTTGCAGCCTGTGGCATCCTGGTGCCACCGTGGCTCTGTCCTCCGCTCTCCGCAGGGAGCTGCTTCCTGTGTTTGGTGGATGTGGTGCCCGTGAAGAACGAGGATGGAGCTGTCATCATGTTCATCCTCAACTTCGAGGTGGTGATGGAGAAGGACATGGTGGGGTCCCCGGCTCGAGATGCCAATCACCGGGGCCCCCGCACCAGCTGGCTGGCACCTGGTAAGTGGGCAGACAGATGGAGGCACAGGGCCTCTGAAGACTCAGGAATCTTCGGGGCAGGGAGTCCGCTCTGCCCTCTGTCCTCGCTTGAGCAGCCAGATGACTCTGGCCACTGGGGGGCTGCTTTCTCCACTTGTGAGAAAGTGTGTCTCATGGTTCCAGATCCCCTCCCTCTGTGGAGCTCTTGCCCTCTGGTCTTTGACCCTGGTCCAGCCAAGTTCCCCAAGTAGTCTTGGCTGGCAGAGAAGGGGAGATCCAGGGGGTCCAGGAAGCCTCACCTCTTTCTGATCCAGAGGCAGACCCCCCCTCCCCCCGCCATGGCCTCTTTGCTTTAATTTTTCTAGGACAAAACTGTTCATTCTTCGGTTTCCCAAACTCCCTAAGGGCGTTAATGACACTGACCTTACGGGTGCTGGCTGCCACCTAGATCAAGCCAGGGACATTATTCCCTTTTCAGTGCAGGGCCAGCACTGATTGTGTGACCCCAGCGGGTCACCGAGGAATCTGGGCTCAAGTTTCTTCCTGTCTAAGAAGGAGATGATGAGTTGGATGTGGCAGCACATGGCTGTAAGCTCAGTGCTTGGGAGGCTGAGGCAGGAGGATCACTGCAAGTTTGAGGCCAGTCTGGGCTACATGATGAGTTCAAGGGCAGCCTGAACTACATAGTGAGACCTGTCTCCAACAACAAACAAAATTTTTAGAAAGGCCGTGATGGCACATGCTGGTATCGTCATGAGAATCACAGAGGTGGTGGTGGTCCTGAAGTTCGGCTAGAAGTGGGAGTTGATTAGAATTAGGTTTCAGTGAGATTGGCTGGTCTTTCGGAAGTGAGCTCTTTGCATGGGGCCTGGGCTGCCCTGGCTCGGTCCAGATCTCTTAGGCCAGATCTCCAGTTCTGGCACCCTCTCCGCAGCTTGCTTTCCCAATGCCACCGTGCTCTCTCCTCCCGCAGGCCGCGCCAAGACCTTCCGGCTGAAGCTTCCTGCGCTGCTGGCCTTGACCGCCAGGGAGTCCTCGTCCACTCGGCCAGGAGGCGCAAGCAGCGCTGGTGCCCCAGGGGCTGTGGTGGTTGACGTGGACCTGACGCCTGCGGCACCCAGCAGTGAGTCACTGGCCCTGGACGAAGTGTCGGCCCTGGACAACCACGTGGCAGGGCCAGCAGAGGAGCGGCGGGCGCTGGTGGCCCCGGGCTCCCCCCCTGCCAGCGTGCCAGGCCCCCCCCACACCTCGCCCAGGGCCCACAGCCTCAACCCCGATGCCTCCGGCTCCAGCTGTAGCTTGGCTCGGACGCGCTCCCGGGAGAGCTGTGCCAGCGTCCGCCGCGCCTCCTCGGCTGATGACATCGAGGCCATGCGTGCAGGGACGCTGCCTCCGCCCCCGCGTCACGCCAGTACAGGTGAGGGCACATGCCTGGCCAGCTTCCTTACCCTCACCCCACCGGCCCTCCGCCCTCTCCCCTTGTCTTAGGGACCTGGGAGCCTGGGAGATGGAAATCCTGTTAAGCACTTACTTAATCTCATTAAGTGGCCTTTTACTCTATTAAATGTCCGTTCATCCCATTACATTCTTCCACTTGCGGAGAACCTTTGCTGCTGCATGGAGCTGGCTGTCCCAGGATGTCCTGGGGGTGGGGACTGTGGGTACTGGAAAGGGCAAGAGAGGCTACAGGGGCTCCTGGCATCCCCTGGCCTCAGGCAGCGGCTGTGCCCACTGAGCAGGCCCTTGCTGCGTCTCCTGGTGGACCATGCCTTGCTTCTGTAAGATGCGGAGGGAGCTGGCCATGGCAGGCCTCTTATTCTCTCTTTTTCTTTTAAACTTTATGTTTTTGGTACAGGGTCTCACTACGAAGCTTGGACTCGTAGTGATCCTCCTGTTTTCAGCCTTCCCAGTGCTGGGATTACAGGCGTGCACCACCATGCCTGGACTCCTGTGCCAGCTCAGTGTGCCCCAGGGTGCGGGGCACAGGGTCCATACCCTGGTCCCTGTGCTTGCCAATGCAGGTGCTTAGTCTGCCGAGCTATCTCGCTGGCACTTGTGGCTGGTCTCTTGAGTCAGACTCTACAACCAGGCAGGGCCTGGGCTGCACGCTGGCCTCCATGTTGAATGCCCGACTGTCCTCTGGCCCTGGCTGGTCCTCCTGACCCGGCTTTGCCTCTTCACCCCAGGGGCCATGCACCCTCTGCGCAGTGGCCTGCTAAACTCCACCTCAGACTCGGACCTCGTGCGCTACCGCACCATTAGCAAGATCCCCCAAATCACCCTCAACTTTGTGGACCTCAAGGGCGACCCCTTCTTGGCCTCGCCCACTAGTGACCGGGAGATCATAGCACCCAAGATAAAGGAGCGGACCCACAATGTCACTGAGAAGGTCACCCAGGTAGGTGCCCTGTGGCTTGGCTCCTCCTCCCCTGAGAGGAACTTTCGGGGCAAGGATGGGGAGCAGGCGGTGGTTCAGAGGGGTGGGGAGGCCTGGTCAGTGAGGAGCTACTGGTGGGAAAGGGGACATGAGCCCTAGAGAGGGGGAGACTGGAGGGGAGGTGGCGTTGGGACAGGCAGACACTGATGGGGTGATGGGGTGTGGGGCTGGAGCAGGCAGGGGAGCCAAGACACTAGAGGTTTGGGACAGGTGGGAGAGGCCAGTGGCAGGAGCTTCCCACTGGAAGGGGCTGTGGGTCAAGGTCAGGAGGGTCCTGATGCTTCCAGGCCGAGGTATGACAGGTGGCAGCCTGTGGTGGGAGTTGACCTGGAGGTGCCTGCCGTGTCCCACAGCAGAGAGAGGCATTGCCTTCCCAAGGGAGGTGTAGGGGGAGGGTCCAGGTCCCTGAATCACCAGCTAGAGAAACCCACCTGTCTTGGGATTTCAGTTACTTTCAGTTCTCAAGGTCCCCTCCTGGCAGCAAGGTGGCCCCAGGCTAGCCCAGCCTCTTCTTCACACCCTGGCCTGGAGGCAAATGGAGGGTCATAGTGGGATCCCCCTGCCTGGGACAGCAGACGACCCTGTCCTCAGCTGCCCCCTCTGGCCTTGGGCATAGCGGCTGCCTGGCTGCCCCGCGGCAGGGAGCGACCCTGTTCCCGCCTCCTTGGCCAGCATCCTGGCCTTGGTCCTGCTGCCTCTGGCTCCCTGGGTCCCTGCCAGCTCTCCATCCCCGCGGCCCTGACTCCAGGGTGTTGTCGCCCTCACCCCAGGTCCTTATCTGGAAGCCTCGGCCTCTCCCCACTGGTTCCTGGGTCTCCGTTCCCACAGGGTCCCTGGCACGAGCCTTGCGGCCGTGATGGCTGTGTGCCTGCGTGTTGTGGCTCGCTTGTGTGCGTCTCTGTGTGTCTGTGTGCGGTGCCCTGCCAGTCACCGGGCGTCTCTCTCCATCTCTGGGTGTCTCTGTCTGACTCTGGCTGGCTCGGCACTGGCCTGGCGGGGCGGGGGTGTCGGGGAGACCATTAATCTGCCGTGACAGGCCGGGCTGCCGGCGGAGGGGGAGGGGCATGGGCTGCGGGAGCGGCTGCAGCAGGAGCCGGGAGCGGGCCGCAGGGGAGGGGGCCGGCTGGGCACCGGGTGCAGGGGCGGGCACGGGCAGGGCGGGGGAGCCCAGTGTGGTGGGGTGGGGACCTGGGAGGAGGAGGGGCAGGCCGGAGGAGCCACCTCAGTTCCCACCGCAAGTGCTGGGCTGGCGGCAGGAGAGCAGGGCACGGTGTCCCGGCAGCTGGGCCCACACCAGCGGGCCATGGGCAGCACCAGCCTGGCAGGCTACAGCCCACACGCACTGCCCAGGTGACCCCAGCCCTGGGGCTTGGCTCCTGCCACCCTGGCTTCATGCCAGCGGCAGCCCCAGCTGCCATTCAGTCAGCTCTGGGGGCGCAGCCTGGGCTGGGAGTGCTGCTGGAGCTCCAGTCAGGTGCTGGCCAGGGCTTCAGGCCCCAAGGCGAGCAGGCTGGGGGCAACCAAGCCCTCCATGGCGGCCCCCGCAGGGAAGGTGAGTGGGATAGGGGCCCTGCGGCCCAGGACCCAGAAAGGCCGAGTGAGGCGGGCTGTTCGCATCTCCAGCCTGGTGGCCCAGGAGGTAGGTGACACCCCAGCCCTTCCCCCTCCTCTGGGGCGGGGGCATGAGAGGAGGCCTGTGGCCCAGAAGGCTCTGGCTCCAGTGTGGAGAGAGTGTTTCTAGGATGCGGAGTGGTTTGGGGAGCCCTGGGGTCTGCTCTCCTCACTGTCTTCCTGTGCCTCCCTTCCTGGGTGGGCTTTCCCACTTGCTCGTGGGGCTTGAAGTGCAAGGGGAGCAGAGTGACGATGGGAATTAGTTGGGTGCCCCTAGAATGGAGGGGAGACGAAGAGCCCTTGGGCAGAGACACCAGGTGGTCGGTGGGCAACAGCCGGGCTTGGCGCCGCGGCCCCGGCCTCCTCCTCCTCCTGTGCTAGGTGGACCCTAAGCTGGGCCGAGGAGGCTTGTCCTCCATCCAGGAAATCTGAGGAAGTGGGGTCAGAGGACACTAGACAGGTAGTGAGTCCCCGAGCTAGGTGACCCCTCCCCTTAAGCCACTTCTCTTCCCCAAGTGGCTCTTCTCTCATGGAGCCTAGAAGGGCCTTGAGGTGAGTCTGAGAGTCGCCCCCCTGCCGCCCTACCCGTCCACCCTGATCCCCTCTGCCTGGGCTTGCAGGCTCCTTCCAGGGGCACAGGTGTAGATAGGGCTCTTCTCACCCGCAGGACAGGACCTCGGGTCAGATCAGAATTCTACAGGCTGACCCACTGGCTGGGTTCTGGACCGGCCCAAGGCTGACCCTCGGGCGGATGGAGCTGGTGGATCCAGACCTTGCGTCCCAGTCGTACGTGGTGCTGCAGGCAGAGTCTGGAGTGGACTGCTGCCCTCCTGCCTGCTCCAGCAAAGCCCCTAGGGCCCCACACCTCAGGCTCAGAGAGGGGGCCTATCCCAGGGCAGCTCCCATCTTCCGGCCTCTGTCTCTGGGGTCCTGGCCAGTTCCGTTTTCAGTTCCTGCGTGACCCCTGCAAGGCCACTGTACCGTGCCCACTTGCCCTCTGACTTACTGAAGAGTCACTTGGGCTGGAGGCTCTCCACAGGGTCCTGCCTGCCCCAGGGCCACGCTGCTTCTCCCTTCTCCAGGGGCTCTGTGTCCACCTCAAATTCCTAACTATGACTCATCTTAGTTCCCAGTTGTTTCCCATAAGGAGGGGCTCTCCAAATAGCCCCACCTGTACAGGGCACTGAGGAGCTCTGCCTAAATATGAACAGGAGTCCTTGGGACTCGTTCTAGCCCAGAGGCCCGAGGGTACCCATTTTTGGGGCTCAGTGCTTCTGGGGTCTGGAGAAGTCCTTGGCTCCAGCTGTCCAGGGGATGTAGGCCCCAGGATAGGGGGTTTTGGGAAAGGGCTGTTAGGTTGAGAGAGGGCTCTGTGTGCACAGGCAGGCAAACAGGAGCACGCACGGGCTTCTGGGATGGTGAGGAGAGCTGGCCTCATTCTCCCTGGTTTGGTTTGGGTGGAGGGGTGCTGTGGCTATTGTTGCCTGGTCTGGGGAGCTGAGTGCTGCCCCAGGACGTCCTGTGCGTGTCCCAGCATGGCCTCCTCTGTGCTGAGCTGTGTCCTTTGTGGCCCTTTAAAAGTGTGGGAGGCAGCCCTGGGCATAGAGGGGGTTAGGAGAGCAGGAGGTGGGAGTGTCTTATTCCCTGCCCCCCAAAGGAGGGGTCTCAGACTCCATGGCTGTTGTCTTGGGTTGGTGGCATGAAAGGCCTGGTTGAGAAATCAGGGACCATTTTGTGTGTCAGGACTCTGGCTCCTGGGGCCGTTGCCCAGCTTTGGAGCTGTGGTCCTTGAATATCTTTCTGGAATGAACTTACGGGTGTGTGTGCATGTGCGTGCGTGCATGCGTGTGTCTCGGGTGCGCATGTGGTTTGGGGGTGTGAAAGGTTGCACAGTGCCTGTTATAGTCTGAAGGTCTGGTCTGCATTGCTAGTGGGTAGTGATACCAGGGTTCACGGCAGGGGTGCACTGGCTCTGGGAGCTGTCAGAACTGTGTGGAACCAGCAGCAGAGAGGACTCCGTGCCGTGTGGCATTCTGGGAACTCTTGCACCCAGCTGTGGGGGTGGTCAGTAGCTCTGGCTGCTTGGCTGAGGGGGAATATTCTGATGGAAGCCTTCTGGCTTCCCCTTACTCTCTCTGGCTCTGCCCTCGAGGTCCCACGCCTGTCCCCGTCCTTCACCTGCTCCTTCCTCACACGCCCAGGTCCTGTCCTTGGGCGCTGATGTGCTCCCCGAATATAAGCTGCAAGCTCCGCGCATCCACCGCTGGACCATCCTGCACTACAGCCCCTTCAAGGCTGTGTGGGACTGGCTCATCCTGCTGCTGGTCATCTACACGGCTGTCTTCACGCCCTACTCAGCCGCCTTCCTGCTGAAGGAACCCGAAGAGGGCTCCTTGCCCCCAGACTGCGGCTATGCCTGCCAGCCACTGGCTGTGGTGGACCTCATCGTGGACATCATGTTCATCGTGGACATCCTCATCAATTTCCGCACCACCTATGTCAATGCCAACGAGGAGGTGGTCAGCCACCCTGGCCGCATCGCTGTCCACTACTTCAAGGGCTGGTTTCTCATCGACATGGTGGCCGCCATCCCCTTCGACTTGCTCATCTTCGGCTCTGGCTCTGAGGAGGTGGGACTGGTGCAGAGAGGGGGGAAGGGGAGATGAGGCTGGGAGGGTGTGGATGGAGGGGGAGCTTGGGGGGAGGCAGTGGGGCGAAGAGGGCAGAGGAGAGAGAGGGTGAGCTATACAGCACCTCAGCACATCCACGCCTCGTGTAGGATGCTGCAGTTTTAGGGGGTTGGGGCTCCTTTTCTAACCTTTGTACCCAAAGGGACCATTGTTTTCTAGTTTACACATGAGTTCCTTAGAAGCTGGTGGGAGGCATTTGGGGTACTGTTGCACCTTTGGGGCCCTGTTTTGTGTTTTTGAGGTAGGGTTTCACTAGGTCGTTCAATGCTGGCCTTGAACTCACTATGTGGTCCAGGCTAGCATTGAACTCATGGCAACCTTCTTGCCTCAGCCTCCCAAGTTCTGGGATGGCAGGCACGTGCCACCGAGCCCAGCTGGGTCCCTCTCTCCTCATTCTCACTCTGGGGCTGTGCCCATGTTGTTTTAAAGCTGGCACAGAGATTCAGGCGGCACTTGGGGGGCGTGCAGTCTTGGAGGTGCTTCACGCAAGGTGGCTTTCCTTAGTCAGAAGACATTCCAGGCAGAAGTCTTGGGGGGCTTCCCTCCAGTACCTTCTCCAAGGCTTCCATGTCCCCTGCTCCTCACTTGCCCGCACCCTGACTGTGTCCCTGCTTGGCCCCCAGCTCATTGGGCTGCTGAAGACGGCACGGCTGCTGCGGCTGGTGCGTGTGGCGCGGAAGCTGGACCGCTACTCCGAGTACGGGGCGGCCGTGCTCTTCCTGCTCATGTGCACCTTTGCGCTCATCGCACACTGGCTGGCCTGCATCTGGTACGCCATCGGCAACATGGAGCAGCCGGACATGAACTCACGCATCGGCTGGCTGCACAACCTGGGCGACCAGATCGGCAAGCCCTACAACAGCAGCGGCCTGGGCGGGCCGTCCATCAAGGACAAGTACGTTACGGCTCTCTACTTCACCTTCAGCAGCCTGACCAGCGTGGGCTTCGGCAACGTCTCGCCCAACACCAACTCAGAGAAGATCTTCTCCATCTGCGTCATGCTCATTGGCTGTGAGTGCATCCTGGGGGTGGCAGTTTGGAGAAGGGGGGGACGAGCCTGGGAGGGGGGAGCGAGAGAGCCGGCTAGAGCCCACACCCCCTCCTCTCCCCCTGTAGACTCCAGGGCCCACCAGCATGACACGGTTTGGAGGCTGGGACACCAGGGCAGGAGAAGGCCACAGGCCGGCATGGGTTTGAGTGTGTGTATGTGTGTATCCACTCTCAGACTGAGACGTGACCGGACCACGGGTGTCGTTGACCTGGTGCAGGGCCTGAGTGGAGGGTCCCCGTGGGCGGGCGGGGTCCCTGCGGATGCTGATGCTCCACTCACCCACGCCCTCCAGCCCTCATGTACGCCAGCATCTTCGGCAATGTGTCCGCCATCATCCAGCGGCTGTACTCGGGCACGGCCCGCTACCACACGCAGATGCTCCGCGTGCGGGAGTTCATCCGCTTCCACCAGATCCCCAACCCGCTGCGCCAGCGCCTGGAGGAGTACTTCCAGCATGCCTGGTCCTACACCAACGGCATTGATATGAATGCGGTGAGGCACCGAAGGGAGCATCGGCGGGTTGTGGTTGTGCTAAACAGGACCCTGGGGAGCATGGGCCTCCGGTTGCCCACCGGGGAACTGAAACCCAGAGGCCCTTTCCTGGGACAGCTTTGCCTTGGGGCAGGTCCTGTACCAGGCCTTTCACACAGGCAGTGGTGTTGAATCCTACTATAGCCAGAGGGAGGACTGGGTCCTGTGGTCCTGCACTTAAACCCCGAGAATGTGGAGGTCTAGAGACCGAAGGTGCCAGCCAGAGCTGGTACAGCTGGAGTGGGAACCCAGCCACTTCCTAAGGCACTCTGGGATGTCCCAGATTGCCGGGGCCTTGTGGAGGCGGCTTCCCTGAGACAGAGGTGTGGTGGCGCTGGGGTGCGGGCAGCAGCATTCTGAGCCGCCTGCCCGCCCGTCCTCCCTCCCTCCTTCCCTCCCTCAGGTGCTGAAGGGCTTTCCCGAGTGCCTGCAGGCGGACATCTGCCTGCACCTGAACCGCTCGCTGCTGCAGCACTGCAAGCCCTTCCGGGGGGCCACCAAGGGCTGCCTCCGGGCCCTGGCCATGAAGTTCAAGACGACGCACGCGCCACCAGGGGACACCCTGGTGCACGCCGGGGACCTGCTCACGGCCCTCTACTTTATCTCCCGGGGCTCCATTGAGATTCTGCGGGGTGACGTTGTCGTGGCCATCTTGGGTACGGGACGTAGATGGCTAGAGGTTGGGAAGTGACTACCACAGCCTAGAGAGGCCTTGGCCCTCTGGACCTGGGGCTGCTGCTGTCCAAGTTTTGGGCTCCTTAAACTCATCCGTGCCTACCAGAGGGGGCAGCAGAGAGAAGCCCCCTCAAGGTATACGGGGCAGAATTCTGGGCTCCTCTGATTTCCAGGGAGCTTCATGGTCTCCCCACAGGCAGATACTTCTTGCTTCCTTGACGTAGAACCACATATAGGTGCTGCAGTGGAGGGGCAAGGGCCTGTCTGGAGGCTGTGCATAGATATTGCTAGGCCCAGAGGGTGCCCTGCAGCCCGATGCAGTATCACCATGCCAGGCTCCTCTCCCATGAGAGGAAGTCCTGTCCCTTCAAGGGACAGGTCCTTTTAAGGACCCTCAAGTTCCTTTCACTCTGCCCTGGCTCACCCATGCACTTGAATCTGCACGCTAGGGGTTTCTTGGCCTTACCTGTCTTTTACCTCACCTTGCATGCCGTAGGGACAGATGCATCAAAGTGATTTTGACCATGGCTCATAGTAGAATGTTCCAGATTTTAAAAACTATTTGCCTTGGTCCGCATTTGCAGTGCATGACTGTATCCGTCATGGGGAGTTGGTACCTGTGCGTAACCCATCTTAATGTTTCTTACAATTTCTCCCCTAACCCTCCCTTACACAGATTTTTATTTCTCAGTTCAGCATAAACACACACACCGACCCCACAAGCAACCAAGTCCAGGGTGACCACAGAGCAGAGCGTGTGCTGCACCCTGTTTTTTCTTGTTCTGTGCTGAGACAAGCTCTATTCCCTTATTTTTTTCCAGTTATATGAGTGCTGGCCCCACTGTACTGCTGAGTGCTCATCTGTAGTTTGAAAAGTGTGCTTCTCGGGGTGCAGCTGAGGGGTACAAGAGTGTTTGGGACATGGGGCTAGGGTTGAATAGTGGGATTACAGCTCAAGGGGTTCAGGCCCACCCGCAGAGCGGGGGCACCCCGTGTGGCCTTTCTGCCTAGGTCCTACTTGGTGGGGACTCCACCTGTCTGTCTCCTGAGGTCTCGGTCTTCTCTGTGGTCCCCAGGGAAGAACGACATCTTTGGAGAGCCTCTGAACCTGTATGCCCGGCCTGGCAAATCCAATGGGGATGTGCGGGCCCTTACCTACTGTGACCTGCACAAGATCCATCGGGATGACCTCCTGGAGGTGCTGGACATGTACCCCGAGTTCTCAGACCACTTCTGGTCCAGCCTGGAGATCACCTTCAACCTTCGAGATGTGAGTGGGACCGCTGGAGCTGGCCCCTGCCTCTGGGAGAGCGACCTGCTCCTCTTGGAGCTGTGAGGCTCCCTCTCGCCGCCGTGTGACTCTGAGGTGCTGTCTCTCTGCCTTGGTTCTCCCGTCTGTCAGGTCATGTGACACATGTGGCAGCCATACTAGGCTGTGAAAGTACCACTTCAGCCTTGGTCCAGGGGTAGAGACCAGGGAAGTGAGGAAGGGGGTGGGGTCCCCCGAGCTCCTTGTGTTAATGAGGCGTCAAGGCTGAGGGTGCCAAGGGGCCCTGACGCTGCTCTTGGTTCCAGACCAACATGATCCCGGGTTCTCCTGGCAGCACTGACTTAGAGGGTGGCTTCAACCGGCAGCGCAAGCGCAAGCTGTCCTTCCGCAGGCGCACCGACAAGGGTGAGGTGGGCGAGGTGTGGGCGGGGAGGGAAGGGTGGGCGCGGGCCCCTGGCCTTGCTGTCCTCTCCATGGTGCCCACTCCTCGCTCCAGCTGTCCAGCCAGCCATCCTCTGGGGTCCCCTTGAGTTGATACCTCCTCCAGGAAGCCCTCTCCTCAGCTCCAGGGCAGGTGGGGGGCTGTTTGGTCCTCACAAGACTGGGGTCTTGGGCCTTGAGCTCTTGAGGGGGGTGGAGGCAGGAAAAGGAGGATGAAGGGACAGCCAAGGGGCTCTCAGGGAGACCCACCCTGCCGTGACACCAGGAGCCCTGGAGTTCTCTGTATGGTCAGCAGTAGAAAGAGCTGCCCACCCCAGGCTTGGCCTCTGGCCCCTCCCCACTGAGACCCCATTTCTTTTTTCCCCAGATCCTGAGCAGCCCGGGGAGGTAGTGGCCTTGGGACCGGGTCGGGCAGGTGCAGGGCCCAGCGGCTGGGGCCGGCCGGGAACGCCGTGGGGAGACAGCCCGTCCAGCGGCCCCTCCAGCCCGGAGAGCAGCGAGGATGAGGGCCAGGGCCGCAGCTCCAGCCCCCTGCGTCTGGTGCCCTTCTCCAGCCCGAGGCCTCCAGGGGAGTCTCGGGTCTCGGAGCCCCTGATGGAGGATGGTGACAAGAGCGACACGTGCAACCCACTGTCTGGTAGGGGCCGGGCCGGGCTGTGGGGGGCACGGGGGGTCATGGCTTTTCTCCCCGGCCTTACCCCTGCTCCCCCCGCTGCAGGCGCTTTCTCTGGGGTGTCCAACATTTTCAGCTTTTGGGGGGACAGTCGGGGCCGCCAGTACCAGGAGCTGCCTCGATGCCCCGCCCCTGCCCCCAGCCTCCTCAACATCCCTCTGTCCAGCCCCGGCCGGCGGCCCCGGGGTGATGTGGAGAGCAGGCTAGACGCCTTGCAGCGGCAGCTCAACAGGTAGGGAGGGTGACCGAGGGGGGTGGCAGGGCATGGGCACAGTGTGCTCACCCTTGCTGGTGCACACAGGCTCTTCCTTCCCCTGGTGGTGTCCTGGGATAAAGGGAGAATCTTGCCAAGTCTCTGCCAGTCTGTGATCCACTGGGGTACTCCAAGCTGCTAGCGCTGCCTACACCCACGGTGCAGAGGGAGCCTGGGGTTGACCAGCTGTCCTGCCCCACCCCCAGGACACCCTGAGTCAGCACCTGGCGGCTCCTTTTCCCTGAACATCCTCCTCCTCTGTGGGCTGCAAGTTTGCCCTCCCTCCTTCTTGCCTCAGGCTGGAGACCCGGCTGAGTGCAGACATGGCCACTGTCCTGCAGCTGCTACAGAGACAAATGACACTGGTCCCACCCGCCTACAGTGCTGTGACCACCCCGGGCCCTGGCCCCACCTCCACCTCTCCCTTGCTGCCCGCCAGCCCCATCCCTACTCTCACCCTGGACTCGCTTTCTCAGGTGAGTTCTGACCCCTCCCCATGGTACCCTGGCTCCTCCCTGGCTCCTCAGGCCACCTTTCCTGTCCTACTTGTTCTGTTTACCGTGTCCCCACCCCTGTCTGCCCTTCTGCCTGCGCCAGACTTCTATCACCCCATCGCTGCCTGCCTCACTCTCACCAGGGAGCAAGGGACAAGGGCGAGCACCAGGGGCTGGAAGCCAGCAGTGGAGTGGCTTGGGCTCCCCTGGCGTCACCAGAATGTCCAGCTCCGAAGGAGCTGCCTAAGCCTGGGCCTGGGCTGGGCGTGCTCCTGGCCCCTGCTGTGGTCTTACGCTGCCCCTCTCAGCCTCCACTTTCACTGGGTTACAGTTCTGAAAGCTGCTGGTGGCTGTGCTGGAGCCAAGCCCAGGGGGCATCACGTCTTGGGCCTGTGGGAGGCGTGTGTGTGTGTGTGTGTGTGTGTGTGTGTGGTGCCCTTTGTCTTCTGAGTAGGCCTGTGTGCTCTCAGGCTCCCTGTGCAGTTCCTGAGGGTGGAGAAGGGGCCATGCTGGCTCCTAGAGGCGGCCTGGGATCGGCACCACACACACCCCCTCCCCTGGCACGGCTCCCCCTCCCATATGCCGCCTGCTCCTGTTTGCAGACATCAGGGCCCACGTCAGCAAATGTGCCAGTCTCCCTTCACAGCCTCCCCCGCAGGGATCTCACCAGCACCGCGTCAGCACCCACAAACCCCTCCCGCGGCCCTGGCGCTCTCCCTGGCCTTCAGGAGCCTGGCGGCCAGCCTGCCTCCGGCTCTAGGTCCTGGAGTCTTCTAGAACTGCAGGAGGCAGCCTGGTCTCTCTGTCCCTGCTTCTGTCCCATCACAGAGACTCCTGACTCCAGGTTGGGGTCAGATCCAGCTGCCGGCTTCCCTGAGATGAAGGAGGCTCAGCCGTGGTCTTTCTGGCGGGAAGCCAGGCCCCGGGGGGTCAGGTGCCCGCCCCTTGGCTGCTCGCAGCTCCAGCTCTGGCCTGAGAGTGCCCTTGGCTGCTTCCAGCCACAGTGCCTCACCTGCGTGGTCCCAGTCCTTCCCCATCTGCTGAGGACCTGCTCCTGGACACCCTGGAGCCTGCGGTGCCCCGCTGGCCCTCAGCTCTCCCTGCTGTCTCTGCCTCCCGGGGCCTGCATTCTCTTCTCCCTCTACCCCTTTTCTCTTCCTTCTTGGTTGCTCACACATTGTGTTCTGTCTTTGCAGGTTTCCCAGTTTGTGGCGTTTGAGGAGCTTCCCCCGGGAGCCCCAGAGCTCCCCCAGGATGGACCCACTCGACGCCTCTCCCTGCCCGGCCAGCTGGGGGCCCTCACCGCCCAGCCCCTGCACAGACACGGCTCAGACCCTGGCAGTTAGTGAGGCTGCGTGGTGTGGACACGTGGCTCACAGGGATTCCTCGCACTGCCTGGGCTGCTCCCCTCGGAGGCCCTGCCCAGGAGGCCCTGGCCGTGGAGGGGAGACAGTGAAGGAGCGGCTCCTCCCTGCCCTTGGGACCATCTCCTCCTGAAGTCCCCTGGGCCCCCCTGCGAGGGGCAGGAGCAGGGCCGGGCGGTGGACAGGGGGTCTGTGGTCCCCCACTGCCCTGGGGGCATTAGCTGGTCTAACTGCCCGGAGGCACCCGGCCCTGGGCCTTAGGCACCTCAAGGACTTTTCTGCTATTTACTGCTCTTATTGTTAAGGATAATAATTAAGGATCATATGAATAATTAATGAAGATGCTGATGACTATGAATAATAAATAATTATCCTGAGACGACTCCGCAGACCTGGGAAGGTGCAGCCGGTACCTGCTGTGTTCCTCGTTTGAGTTCTGGGTGCAGGGCACTGGGGTCTGCAGGGCTGCCTGTGTATCTGGGTGGGGATGTGCAGTGGCATGTCCTCGGGGGGTGCACAGAGGCCAGGCCTGGGATGGGTAGCTCTCTCTACTGCTGACCATACAGAGAACTCCAGGGCTCCTGGTGTCACGGCAGGGTGGGTCTCCCTGAGAGCCCCTCGGCTGTCCCTTTATCCTCCTTTTCCTCCCTCCACCCCCCTCAAGAGCTCAAGGCCCAAGACCCCCATCTTGTGAGGACCAAACAGCCCCCCACCTGCCCTGGAGCTGAGGAGAGAGAGGGCTTCCTGGAGGAGGCATCAACTCAAGGGGACCCCAGAGGCTGGCTGGCTGGACAGCTGGAGCGAGGAGTGGGCACCATGGAGAGGACAGCAAGGCCAGGGGCCCCATAACAGCCCCCTGGTATGGAGCCTAGCACTGCACTGGCCCCAGCTTGGCACTCTATTCAGCCTACTGTGGTCTCCACCTCAACCTCCAATTTGGCATTTCTTTTTTTCTTTAAATTTGAGATCACGTCTTTCTCCATAGCCCATGTTGGCCTTGAATTCACTCTGTCCTCGGCTGGCACTGAACTCTCAGCAGCCACCCTACCTCAGCCTCCTGAATGCTGCAGTTGCAGATGAGCACCCCTGCACCCGCCTGAGTCTTATCACGACCCTGTATGACTGGATCTCCATGAGCCCAGCTGGGGACACACTGGCTTCCCCAGCCCTGGGCAGAGCTCACCTGCCCTTGCTTCAGAGGGACCTTGCCCTGGTCACCGCAGCCACTGGTGACACCGTGGGCATTTCACCCAGGCCTCCCTGGAGGGTGGGTGTGGCTATGAGAGAGGGTGGGGCCTGCCTGGGTGGCCTACCGGTGTCTTTGGTGAGCGCCCGGTCCTGGCCCAGGGCTGGTGGTGAGCAGTGTGGGTACCTGCTAGGCTTGATGCCCTCAGCCCACCGCACCCCCCACACCCTGCCTCTGCCTTGTCCTTGTTACTGTCTGTCCTCCTCATCCTGTCCTGTTGTGGGTCCTCAGCTCCATTCACACCCCTCAGGGCTCAGGAGTAGGTGGGTGTGGGTGGCTCTGTCACACTGTGTGGCATGCAGCGGGAGGGTCTGCCCTGGGGCCTGGTATGCACCATGGTGCTGAGTCGAATGTGTGTGCACCGGCACATGCGCACACAAGGTTTGGTGCCGGGATGTGGGGAGCTTGAACCTGGTCCCCCACTGAAGCACATAGATGTCCCGGGGTCAGTTGTTCAGCCTGGGCACCACCCCTGCCAGTGCAGCCTTCGAGCAGCCCCTGCTGGGAGCCACCTGCCATGGTTGGAGTGTGGGGCGGGGACAGTGGTCACAGTGACTCCATCTACAGGCGTCACCACCTTTCAGATCACAGCTGCCGGCCACTGCAGCGGTGGGGACCACGAGTCCACGTGGCAGCCAGGCTCAGGATGGCTCGGCGACTGTCCTGTGGCCGCACCATGTGGCAGGTGGCAGGTGCACCTGTGCTCCCCTGCTGCCCCTGTGCCTTCACTGCTTGTGCTCAGACCAATGTCACCTGGGCCAATCCGCCCACCTCAACCTCCTCCTTTCATCCCAGCTCCTGGAGCCACAGG
>PVKN010019590.1:0-16304 GCA_004027915.1 Capromys pilorides | reverse complement strand
AGTACATCTTTTCTGTGGTGTTATTTTATTATGTTGTATTGTGATCTTTGGAATTTCCCTCACTCATTTCATTTCTGCACAGAGCTTTCCATTTATTTATTGACTTATATTTATAAGTTGCAAAATCAGGGCTCACTAAAAGCACTTTCTCTAAGCTGTTTGAAAACTCAAAGTGTAAACAAACATTTATCTAGAATTTCTAAGTCAAGAATACAGTAATTTTATTACCTTTTCTGTAGTCCTTTCTTCCATTCCATTACATAGATCCATTACATTTCAGTTTTTTAAAGTAGATGAAATATTAACTATTGATTATAGTTAGAAACTTTCATAATAACTTAGTACTTAAAAATCAATGGCTTTGTATAATCACTAACACACACTAAATGTTATGTAGGTTTGCAAACCTCACCATTCAGCCTTTTATGTTCTTTCATCTGAAATAGAAACTCAGTCATGCTTTTAAAAAGTGCAGCAAAGACAGCTCAGGTTGTATTCCTGCTGTTATCTGATTGCAGATTAGGCTTTTCCCTGACAATGCAGCTTTCTATCTTTGGGTTAGATTTCAAGTGGCAATGCATTTGTTGCTTTAGCTGTCGAGATCATAAAATGATCATGTCTGTTGACACAATTATGGGTACTGCTGCTCAAGATGAGCGACTGAAGAGAATTCCAAAGAGAAAATATACTATATCCAGCTGCAAATGGAGACACGTGTCACTTTCAGAGGCAGTAAATTTGCTACTGTTAAATTGAACCTAGATAGTAGAAAAATAAGATTGAAAATTTCAGATCCAATTTAAAATAACAGTTTACATTCATGCCATGTGGAGCTCTGGAAGTTCCAATTTGCCCCGAAATACTATAATGCAGTTGGAAGGAGTCACAAAATCCATTTGGAGTATTTTAGTTGTGCTTTGAGAAGCACATTTTAAGTTGAGGAGATAGCTTGGTGGTCTAAGCACCTACCTGGCAAGCCCCAGGACCCAGGTTTAATCTCTGATATCACATGCCATATTGGTCCAAGAACCCAGGGTATGCTGCTTAAGCCACTGAAATGGGGCATGTGCACACACCTGTAATCATAGCACTGAGGAGGCTGAGACGGGGGATAGCTACGAGTCTGAGCTGTGAAGTGGCACCCTGTACCAAATGAATGAATGAATGAATAAATAAATAAATAACACATTTCTTCTTCCTCTTCTTTTTGTGTTAAGATATTAAGCTATTTCAATGGGATTTTATTTGTTGATCTGTTTATTAACTTACTCATTTAACAATGCTGGGAATTGAACCCACAGCTTTCACAATGAGCTAAATCCATGGCCCTTTTCGTTAATTTATATTTTTCAGTTTTAAGAAAGGGTCTCACTAAGTTAATAAATTACCTTAGTTGAGATTAAACTTTTGCTTCCACTGCTTTAGCTTTCCTGAGCATTAGGTCCATGGGTGTAATCTGACATTCCTGTTCACAGTGGAACCGTAGTGCCCACCACAACATTGCCATCTATTCACGAATTATTTAGCCCAATAGTAATTAAGGTGAGAGTTGGACTTTGCTGCTGGACTTGAAGAGCTCCTGCGTTTCTGTACCTTGTGTAGATAATACTAGGCAGTGTGTACCTTCTGGGTCATGACTGGATTCCCTCCAACTAGCCAGCCAACTGCAGCCTGTTTCCTTGCACATGCTAAATGCACCATTTACACACTACCGTAATCTCCAGCCAAACTTGTACGAGGGGCCCTAAAATCGGTATTCTCTTCTCTTCACTAGTTGCTGATGCTGTGCCTTCACTGGGCTTAATCTATTTTGCTTTGGAATATTGGGGATTAAACCCACGGCCTTCACATTTATTTCCATTAGTAGGCATTTTAACTTTTTTTTTCTTTCTTTCTTTTTAATTGTGGGACAATTCTCACTACACTGCCAAGCTGCTCAGGCTAGACTTATATTTGCAATCTTCCTTCCTCTGTCTTCCAGATTTCTGGAATTACATATGTAAGCCATGCAGAGACTTAATTTTCCAATTCTTAGTGTTTAAGGTTTTCATGGTGCCTGTGCATGTTCATCCCTCTGGCCTTTACAACATATCTCTGTTTTCCTGATTTCTTGCTACTTTTAATACTGAAAGATCATTTATTGCTTTTTTATATATACCATGAAAATACTTTTGAGTCCCGAAACCAACTGCCATCCAGTCTGGCCCGTGTGCCTGCCAGGTAAGGACCCTCGGCCTGCCTCCATCTCCTGGTTCTTCCTGCCTGAGTTCCAGTCCTGAACCCATCAGCTATCCTCTCTGGCCTTCCCGCGCCTGCCTGGTAAGGACCATCCGCCCGTGTCTGTCCTCAGACTCCTCAACTCCAGAGC
Organism: Capromys pilorides; assembly: GCA_004027915.1. NCBI lineage: Eukaryota > Metazoa > Chordata > Mammalia > Rodentia > Capromyidae > Capromys > Capromys pilorides. The sequence goes on along the minus strand of PVKN010019590.1, from coordinate 13,936 downwards.
TCCAACTCCATCCACAGTGCTGACCCACAGGGCCTCACAGCAGCCAGTAGCACAAGCTCCAACTCACAGCCAGGCTAGACTGGAGAGGAACAAACTTGGTGGATCCAGACCAAACTACCATAGGCGCTAACAGCATAACTTCACCAAAGTACAGAGATCACTGCCATACAAAATGATAATGACAAGGAGTAACATGCAATCACAGGGCCCAAGCCCACCCAAATCAAAAACTGGAGATGATACCATGGAAGAAAATGGGAATCATGCAGCAGAAAACTCTGAATCTGAGGTAGACAGACAACTACAGAAACGTATAGAGCAACTCAGGTCAGAGATAACATCTGGAATAAAAAAAGAAATGAATGAATTAATAAAATTTGAAGTGGAAAAAAATTGCAGAAATGTATAGAGCAAACCAGAACAGAAATAATCCCTGAAGAGAAAAAAGACATGTCTAAATTAATAGCATCTAACATAGGGGAAAAAATGGAGAAAGGTAAAGAGGAAAGCAGAGCAGAAATAACCTCTGAACAAGAGAGAGAAAGGATAGCTATAATGAAAGACTTAAGTAATATTAAAGGAGACATTGATAAAAAAATTACAGGAGAATAGAAAAAATGATGGATTCCCTGACTGAGCAATATAAGAAAGAAATAGATCACATGAAACAGTTTCAAAGAGATATACAAGAAAATAAAATCTCAATCACAAACTGGCAAAAGTGTATGAACAAAAGTGAAAACAGAATTTCAGATCTTGAAAGACACAGTCAAAACTAGTGAAAAGATAAGAAAGGATCTCTTAAAAAGAAAACAGGATACAGGAAAAAATAATTCAACATCTGCAAGATGATGCAAGAATGAACAACGTGAGATTAATAGGAATCAATGAGAAAGAAGGAGTCAATACAAATGATATAAAAAGAATATGGGCAGAAGTAATAGCAGAAAACTTCCCAGATATGAGAAAACAATTGGATAATCAGGTAACTGAAGCATACAGAATGCCAAATAACATCAACCTGACTAAATTATATCAAGACATATAGTAATCAAGATCCCAGAAATCCAGCAGCAGAATAACATATTAAAAGCTGCTAGAGAAAAGAAACAGATCACATTTAAAGGAAAACCCATCAGAACAATGGCAGATTTCTCTTCATAAATCATGAAATCAAGAAGAGCATGGAACAGAGTGCTTCAAGTCCTCCATGAAAACAAATTTCAGCCCAGACTGCTATACCTGGCAAAACTCTCTTTCAAGTATGAGGAAGAAGTGAAATACTTCCACGACAAGGAATAACTAAAGAATTTCATGATGTCAAAGCCAACACTACATAGTATACTAACAAAGATTTTAGACAGGGACCAAAATGAACCGAACTCAAAAAATGAGAACAGAAAGATACCACCAAATAGGGTAACCAATTAAACACAGGAGAAAAAGTGATAAATAGTAGTAAATAAAAGTCATGTGAATCATAAGACAATATATTTCAATTATAACCATCAATGTAAATGAACTCAATTCTCCAATTAAAAGAAGTAGACTGGGAGAGTGGAGAAGGAAACAAAACCCAACAATATGCTGTATAGGAGAAACACATTTAACTCATAAAGAAACTCATACACTAAAAGTTAAAGGATGGAAAGCAATACTACATGCTCCAGCACCTCAAAAAAAATCAGGAGTAACATCCTGTTTGCAGACAGTCTAAACTTCAAACCAAGATTGATCAAACATAAGAAAGAAGGCCACTACATACTGGTCAAGGGAAACATTCAGGATGAAGAGGTAACACTCATAAATATGTATGCACCCAACATGGGAGCAGCAAGTTACATAAGACAAACCTTAATGGACATGAAAAATCTAATATCCAATACCACAATCTTAACAGGAGACCTTAACACACCCCTATCTGAAAAGGATAGGTCAAGCAGACAAAAAATTACCAAAGAAGTAGCAGAACCAAAACGAATTTGGAACAACTGGACTTAGTGTTCATACACAAAGTGTTCCAACCAACCTCTTCAGAATACACAATTTTTTCAGCTGCACATGGGACATTTTCTAAAATAGACCACATATTAGTCCACAGGTCATGCTTAAGTATATGCAAGAAAACAGAAATTACCCCATGCATATTATCAGACCACAGTGCAATGAAACTGGAAATAAATGGCCAAGGAAATAAGAACTCCAGAAATACATGGAAATTAAACAACACCCTTCTCAGCAACCAGTGTGTTACAGATGAAATTAAACAAGAAATTAAATAATATCTACAATTTAATGAAAATTCAAACACAACCTACTGGAATTTATGGAATGCAATGAAAGCAGTTCTTGGAGGGAAATATATAGCTGTGAACTCACACATTAAAAAAACAGAACAGGAACAAATAAATATTCTCATGCAGCACCTCAACTGACTAGAAACAGAAGAGCAAATGAAATCCCAAGCCCAAAGGCAGGAGGAAATTATAAAGATTAGAGCAGAAATTAATTCAATTGAGACAAAGAAAACAGTACAAAGAATTAATGAATCAAAAAGCCAGTTCTTTGAAAAATTTAATAAAATTGATAAGCCCCTACCTAACCTCATTAAAAAGAAGAAAGAAAGGACTCAAATTCAAGGAATAAGAAATGAAAAGGGTGAAATCACTACAGACCCAGCAGAGATTCAGAAGATCTTAAACAGCTATTTTGAGAATCTTTACTCCCACAGAATTGAAGACACAGATGAAATGGATAGATGCCTAGAAAGATACAAATTACTCAAACTGAAACAAGAAGATATAAGAATGCTCAATAACCCAATAACAGCCAATGGGATACAAAATGTAATAAAAAGCCTACCAACAAAGAGAAGTCAGAGACCTGATGGATTCACCACTGAATTCTACAAGAAATTTATACAAGGTATAATCCCAATACTCCTCAAACTCTTCAATGAAATCGAAAAGGAAGCAATATTTCCAAAATCATTCCTAGAGGCAAGTATTACACTGATACCAAAACCAGAGAGAGATACAACTAAAAAAGAGAACTATAGGCCAATTTCTCTCATGAACATAGGTGCAAAAATCCTCAATAAAATTCTCGCCAATAGAATACAACAAATCATCAAGAAGATTATACACCATGACCAGGTAGGATTCATCCCAGGGATGCAAGGATGGTTAAATATAAGCAAATCTATAAATGCAGTGCACTATATCAATAGAGCCAAAACCAAAATCATATGATTGTCTCAATTCATACAGAAAAGGCCTTTGACAAAGTTCAACCCTCATTCATGTTCAAAGTCCTACAGAAAATCAGAATAGAGGATCTCTACCTCAACATTATAAAAGCCATCTATCATAATCCAACAGCTAATATAATTCTAAATGGGGAAAAACTGAAGTCTTTTACTCTCAAATCTGGTACAAGACAAGGATATCCTCTATTACCAGTCTCATTCAATATAAGAATAAGACTTTTATCACATTCTAAAGAGATTTATTAGAATATCAATGATTGACAGAAAATACCAACTGCAAGATAAGTCTAAGTTGTTTGATGCTCAGAAGGACAGTGGTGTTAAGCTTAATTACCTATGTTATGGAGTAATAGCATCACAAAACTTCTCTGCTGGAGGGTTGAGAATGTAAGTTAACAGACAAATAATTGGAGAAAAAGAAGGACTAGGAGGATAGCCATCATTTTGGCTCTAGCTCATCAAGGTCAGTGAGAACTCAGGATATAAGTGAACCTGTGCTGTAACATCCTATAACTCAGTGGTTTCCCAAATTTTCTGTTCAAGGAGATTATGGGACCTCAGAGGAAAGGGATAAATGAAGTAGAGTGTGTCTAGGGAGAGTAACCTAGAGAGAAAACTTTCTCTCAGGCTTTCACAGAGAGCAAACTGGTCAAGCAATGACCATGACTCACCCTGATGACTAACACTGACAACAGTCCTACAAAATGCTGTATATGATTTCAAAGTTAATCCTAAGGAGATTTGACCTTGGAAAATACAAAAGATGAAAGTTTTGTTAAACAGGTCGTGCTTTAACTTGCCCTCGATCACCCAGCAGAAAAACTTAACTACAAGGCATAAAACGCAGAGCTAGATTAGTATGATGAGCTATAAGAGGCTTAAATCAACAGCCGTCAACATTGCCAGTTTCAGGGCTGGGGAGATAGCTCAGTGGCATAAGCACCTGCCTGGGAAGTGCAAGGTCCTGAGTTCAGTCCCCGGTACTCCAAAAAGAAAAAAAAAATTGCCAGTTTCAGCAGTAACCCACTGCAATTATGGAACATTTGAATATGTGTGTGTGTGTGTGTGTGTGTGTGTGTGTGTGTGTGTGTATTTTGCTTTCTTTCCTTACCAATATCGATTAGAAAATTAGAAAATTTATCACATCTATACTCTGTGCTCTATATAACTACTATAAAGACAACAATATGCAATGTGTCAATTATTGCGAATGTACTACTAATGTGTTCTATAACTAAAAATAAATAACTAAATAAAAATAAAATAAAATACTTTCGATAATACTGTTTTGGAATCTGCTGCTTGGAAAACATCACATAGAGGTTTAAAGGATGTTTTTATGGTTAAGCTCTCTGCCTCTGTGAGTTCAGTTTTGTCATTTTACCTTTTGCTATGTATTTTTCATATCTCTGTTTTGCTGAACTCTAGGTATGCTAAGATGCATAGGACATGGCACTGAGTGAGTCAAGAAGTTCTTAGAAACCTCTTAAACATTTTTTAGATCAACTTGTTATATTGGCATTAGTCAGGAATTTCATTTCAATGTTTTATTCCCAGTGAGTTCTACAGTGTGGCAGGTGGTACAACAGTAGAGGGAGATTTCTGAAGTTCCTCCTAAGTGCCTTTCTGGTTTTACTGTAAGGACAAAGATTCTGTCTTGGGGCTTAGGTGGATCCTGCAAAGAAACAGAGTAGCAGCAACAAAGAGCCCTTTGCCAATGAGAAAGTTTCACAGGTTGTTAAAGAGGAGGTCTCTCTCATATGAGAAACCCAAAATAAATATAAAAAGCAAAATAAAAGAGGTAAATCTTTTACTAAAGATAAAGGATCGCATTGCTGTCCTTGATGTAGTTGCTTAGATGCAGATATCAGCATATAGAGTTAGTTAAGGTGAAATTCTACAAATTTGCTGTTTCCAAAAACTGGTGTAAATTCTTAGTACAATCACCTCAGCCATCCTTTATATATAGTTGCATGCTTTTAATTATTACCATACTCTCTTTAAAATAAATGTTCAAAAAGGTAAGAGAAAAATAGAGAGACAAGAAGAAAAATTTTAAAATTTCTTGAAAGCAAGCAGCCATATTCAATTATATGTCAAATCTTACATAACTCTATCTGTTAATCTGACTAATAGATTTGACAATAAAAAATAGATAATATACCAATAGTTGTTAATCAGCTATTCTTGTTCTGAAAATCTGCAACATGTGTATTGTGGTATGTTACACTGTTTCTCTTTTTTCTGATTTTTGTTCTTGCTTTTGTTATTACTCTTCAAAATAAAATAAAATAAAATTTTTAAAAAATATAAGAAAGGGAAGGGATCAAAAACTGAAGTGGGGAGGGGTGGGCAAGAGGATTAAAAGATAATTGTGATATGTGCATGTTCCAATTCCTCATGAGGAATATAGCACTATATACTGAAAATGTTCTAATAAAAACAAAAATTGAATAAAAAGACTGTCTGAAGGAGATCAACAGCAGAGACTCCCAATCTATGTTTTCAGACAAAACTAACTCATCTCCTATGCTGCTTACAATTCTTATGGCGGGTTCTGAACATGATCAAGTTTCACCTGAAACAACTGCCTTGGCTTTAAGTTTTAAAAGCTTTCTTCTAAAAGCATCATCATGGAAAGGCTGTCACTGGTGAGCTGCAGCTGCAAAAGATCTGCTTTTGCTAATGTCTATGAGACACAAATTTCCATGAATGACAGAGGAAAAGGACCCAATCCCTTCTTTGCAGGCTGCTGAAATTTTAGAGCAGTAATAGGGCTCGTTGTTGTGGTTTTCTTCTTCATGTGATCCTCCGAAACACCCCTCGAAAACAATGCTTATATCTATACCTATGCTTGCTTCAAGTAGCTTATGAACTCTTAACCTAAAGATGCTAGTGAAGAAATGTTGACTAGGAAAAGTAATTAAGGGCTATGGAATGGAATTTCAGAAACAACAGCAAAAAACTACACAAAATTAATTTAGAATTTCTGGCCAATTTTCTTTTTTAATAGTCTCAAACATGATTGATGCTTATAAGGCTGGGAAGTTAGGGAAGGTTTCAGACTGAAACTTATAAAAAAGCATGCATACTTACATGCTTTAGAGAATGACTGCTCCTCCATTAGGCCAATAGCTGCATTGTCATGCTTGCATCCTTTGTTGAGCCTTGAAAGTGTAAGCCGAAATCTGAAAATCATGAAATAATACCTAGTTTTTGCTATTTACCTCACTGGAAAATAGAAATTATCCAAACTTACATCTGTTCTCCTGAATCATTTCATTTCATAGATACAAAATGTTTTGTCTCATCAAGTAACTTTATACAAAGGGATGTAATTCTATAACTATACATGGTCCCAGAACAATTTATTTGGGAAGTGAGGGTAAGGAAGAGCTCATGCTGGTTTTTTTGTTTTGTTTTGTTTTTGGCATTTTAGAAGTGGGAACAGGCTTATTTTTCAACTTGATCTTGTTGACGCTTTATAAGCAGAGGCAATGTACTTCATTTATAAACTCTGAAATATGAGTTTTCATTGGAATGTCCTTTTATAGCAAATCAAACTCTTTTTCTTGGACATTACTAAAGTGTGCATAGATCAAAATATAATGTTTGAAACATAAATCATCCTGAGAACATTCATAGTCCATATTTACTTTATTATAGGTATATTAAATTTTCTCTGTATTTGTATCTGTGCGAATAAACTATCACAAAATATGAAAGTAAGACAAAGCTATAAAATCAAAAATACAATGAAAATAATACTAGTTGAACTTTCATTTACTAATGAAATCTAATGTGAGAAGCCCTGAGGATATATTATGTTGCCTTCAGATTAATGTGACAATGACACTAATTTAAGAACATTATAATTATAAGGAAAATAAAGATTTGATCAATTAATAAGAACATAGGACAAATGCACAGAAGGACAGTAAACAATTTTTTATTTCCAATAATTAATGCATTAGCCTCCAGAATGACTTAGATATGTGTGAAAAGGTAGCAAGTCTAGGCATAGCTTTGTCCAGCATTGCCTTAGCTGCTAGCGAGGAAGCAGCATATATTTAACCAGAACTTCTTGGGTTCTACTTATCTTTCTGACAAGACTGTAAAAACATCTTCAACTGAAAACTCATTCATGTCATTTTCTTAGGTGTTTCCTTTGCTCTTTGACATCTAACCTGCTACAGTCACTTGTAACAGAAGCGGTAACTGTGTCATGGAACCAAGGTATAATCGGTACCTTCCTCTTCCATGTTCACTGGAACAGACTAAGCTTCCCATGAATCTATCGAAGAGATGAATTATATCTGTTTTGTTCTGTTGGTATTTGTATTCTAAATGTCATCAATGTTCTTTGTATTTATTTTGCTTTTATTGGTAAGAGTTTCCCTTGCTTATCACATCATAATTTATTATAAATATTCTTACCTTTTCAGTTTTATTTGTAGACAACACATTAATCATTTTCATGGTGCTTTTCTGAAAGTAAAAGGGATATCATTCTTATCAATCATAAATTCAAGTTTCAACTTAGATTTTTCTTCTTGTATCTAATCTATTACTTTCCTTTATGGCAAATGATGACTTTATTAAGAATAATGGTAAAGCCAAATAAGTATGTGAACTGTAAAAAGCTCAAGTCACCAGCTTCTGTGATAACCAACCACTATTATGAAATATTGAACTATGCATACAGCTACTTTCTTTTAGCTCAATGAGAAGAAATACTTGTACCAACAGTGTTTAGAAAAGTTATCATGTCTGCATCGTGTACTCTGAATAACTACTATGAAGACAACAATATGCATTGTGTTTATTATTGTGGTTGTCCTACTAACACATTTTGAAACTTTCTGTTATTTCTTATTAAAAGTAATAAAAATATAAAAAATAAAAATAAACTTCTCAAGAAAAATAGATTCTCAGCCTGCAGCCTCCGTGCCACTGGAACTCCTTCCCTGATCAGTCCCTGGACTGGTGGGTGAGCAGGTAGGAATTCTTGACCTGTGGCTCATGTGCCACCAGAACTCCTTTCCTGACCAGATCCTGGGACAGGCACGTGCGCAGGTAGGAACTCTCAACCTGTGGCCCTCGAGCCACCAGAACTTCTTCCCCAGCAGAACCCAGCTGTTGCATCTGCTGTGGAAACCTTCAGGAAAATTCCCTGAAGAGAGGCTGGAGGTCAGACCCTCCCAGCTAATCCAGGATCTGAACATCTAGCCAGAAGAGCACAGCAGGCTCACTTCCATGAGCTGCACCAAGAAGAAGCTGAGTGCAACAGCCAGACCCAGCCAGGCACATTTGCACAAGATCAAACATGGTAGATCTGGACCCAAATTTCAATAGGCTCTAATGGTATAACTTCACCAAAGTTCTATAGCAAAGGTCAGAGGACACTGCTATACAAAATGACAAAGAGAAGAAGCAAGATGCAATTTTAGGCTCCAAGAACACTCAGAACAAATGCAGGAGACTGTAGCACAGAAGATAATGTCAATCACACAGCTGAAACCTCAGGATTGACAGCATCTGAAGTAAAAAAACAAATGCAGAAATGTATAGAGGAAATCAGATAAGAAAAAAACTCTGAAGTAGAAAAAGAAAGGTTAACTACAATGAAAGACTTAATAAATGCTTCTAAAGAAGACACTGATAAAAAAATTAGAGGAGAATAGAAAAATGATGGTATCCTTGAATGAGCAATATAGGAAACAAATAGATTGCATAAAGCAGTTTCAAAGAGATATACAGGAAAATAAAACCCCAATCACAAATTGGCAATACCATATGAGTGAAAGTAAGCATGGAGTTTCAGATCTTGAAGACGCTGTCACAGCTAGTGAAAATGCAAGAAAAAATTTCTTAAAAACAACTAGGATGCAGGAAGAATAATTCAACATCTGCAAGATGATGCAAAAATAAACAAAGTGAGACTATTAGGCATCAATAAGAAAGGAATCAATACAAATGATATGAAAAGAATACGAGCAGAAGTAACAGCAGAAAAATTCCCAAATATGAGGAAACAATCTGGCATCCAGATAACTGAAGCATACAGAACTCCAAATAATATCAACTCAACTGAAAATCCACCCAGATATATAATAGTCAGGATCCCAGATTTAGCACAAGAATAATATAATAAAAACCACCATAGAAAAGAAAAAGATCACATTTAAAGGAAAACCCATTGGAATAATGGCAGATTTCCCTTCACAAATTACAGAGTCAAGAAGAGCATGGACATCTGAAGAATGGTTGAAAAAGATGTGGTATTTTCACAAAATGGAATATTACTCAGCTATACAGAATGATAGACTAGAAGTCTTCATTTATAAATGGATGTATCTTGAACATATGCTCATTAGTGAAATTAACCAGACCAACATATGCCAATATCATATAGTCTCCCTAATATAAGGACTCAAAAGAAGAAAAAAAAAATAAATGAATAAATTTTGGGTGGTACCAGGAAAAAAAAAAAAAAGAAGAAGAAGAGCATGGAACAGAGTGCTTCAAGTCCTCCATGAAAACAAATTCCAGCTCAGACTACTATACCCCACCAAACTCTCTTTCATGTATGAGGGAAAAGTGAAATTCTTCCATGACAAAAAACAACTAAAAATGTTCATCATGTCAAATCCAACCTTATACAGACTACTAACAAATGTTTTAGAGAGGAACCAAAACAACCAGAACTCCACAAATGAAAACAGAAAGAACCCACCAAATAGGGCAACCAATTATACACAGGAGAAAAAGGGTAAACAATAGTAGGCAAAAAACATGTCAATCATAAGTCAATACATTTCAATTATAACCATCAATGTAAATGGACTTAATTCTCCAATTAAAAGAAATAGACTGGTACAGTGGATTAGGAAGCAAAATCCAGCAATATGCTGTATATAAGAAACACACACTAAAAAAAAAAAAAACACACTGATAAAAAGTTCATAGGCTGAAAGTCAAAGAGTGGAAAACAATACTAAATGTCCCAGAACCTCAGAAAAAAGCAGGGATAGCAATCTTGTTTGCAGACACTCCAAACTTTAAACCAAGATCGATCAAGTGAACTAAAGAAGGCAATTACATACCTGTTAGAAGAAAAATTCAAGACAAAGAGGTAACATGCTTAAATATGTACACACCCAACATGGGAGCACTAAGCTATATGAGAAAAATCTTAATTGACATGAGAAATCTAATATCCTACACCACAATGTTAACAGGAGACCTTAACACCCTTCTATCCCAAAAAGATAGGTCAAGCAGAGAAAAAATTAGCAAAGAAGTAGTAGATCTGAATGAGAACGTGGAACAACTGGACTTAGTGGACATATACAGAGTTCCACCCACCCATTTCTAAATACACATTTTATTCAGCTGCACATGGGACGTTTTCTAAAATAGACCACTAGGTCTATTTTAGTCCATAGGTCATGCTTAAATATATGAAAGAAAACACAAATTTTCCCATGCATATTATCTGACCACAGTGCAATGAAACTGGAAATAAATAACAAAAGAAACGACAAGAACCCCAGAAATCCATGGAAATTAAACAACGTCCTTCTTAGCAACCAGTGGGTTACAGATGAAATTAAATGAGAAATTAAACAATAACTACAATTTAATGAAAATTCAAACACAACTTATTGGAATTTATGGGATGTAATGAAAGCAGTTCATAGAGGGAAATTTACAGCTGTGGAATTAGACATTAAGAAAACAGAAAGGGAAGAAATAAATTCTTTAATGCTGTACCAAATTCAAATTTGGTTTGAAGAGCAAACAAAACCGAAAGTCCAAAGACAGGAGGAAATTATAAAGACTAGAGCATACATGAATTAAATCAAGATGAAGAAAACAATACAAAGAATCAATGAATCAAAAAGCTTGTTCTTGAAAGATTAAATAAAACTGATATGCCCATAGCTAACCTCATCAAAAAGACCAAAGAAAAAAACCCAAATTCAAGCAGTAAGGAATGAAAATAGTGAAATTACCACAGACTTAGTGGAGATTGAGAAGCTCATTCATAGCTACTTTGAGAATCTTTATTCTCATAGAATAGAAGACACAGATGAAATGGACAGATTCCTAGAAAGTTACTATTCAACAAACTGAATCAAAATGATATAAGAACTCTCAATAACCCAATAACAGCCAATGAAATACAAAACATAATAAAAAGACTACTGACAAAGAAAAGTCCAGGTCCTGATGGATTCACCACTGAATTCAACAAGAAATTTACAGATGATGTAATCCCAATACTTTTCAAACTCTTCAATGAAATTGAAAAGGAAGTAATCTTCCCAAAATCAATCCTAGAGGCAAGTATTATACTGATATAAAAACCAGAGAGTGATGCAACTAAAAAAGAGAACTATAGGCCAATCTTTCTCATGAACATAGATGCAAAAATTCTCAATAAAATCCTCACAAATAGAATACAGCAAATCATTAGGAAGATTATACACTACGACCAGGTAGGATTCATTCCAGGGATACAAGGATAGTTACACATATGCAAACCTATAAATGTAATACACTATATCAATAGAGCCAAATGGAAAAACCACATGGTCATCTCAATTGGTACAGAAAAGGATTTGACAAAGTCCAACACTCATTCATGTTCAAAGTACTACAGAAAAATTGGAATAGAGGGCCTCTACCTCAATCTGATAAAAGCCATCTATGACAATCCAATGGCTAACATAATTTTAAATGGGGAAAAACTGAAGTCTTTCACTCTAAGATGTGATACAAGACAAGGATGTTCTCTGTCACCACTCCTATTCAATATAGTTCTGGAATCATTAGTTAGAGCCATTAGACAAGGGGGAAATGAACGAAATGAGAATTGGTAAAGAAGAAGTCAGACTATCACTATTTGCAGGTGACATGATAGTCTACAGGGAAGACCCAAAAAAACTCCACCAAGAAGCTACTAGCATTAATATGCAAATTCAATAGCATAGCAGGATATAAAGTCAACACTAAAAATTCAGTAGCATTCCTCTACTCAGATAACAAATACACTGAGCAAAATTAGAGAAACAAATCTTTTACAATAGCAGTGCAGAAAATGAAACACTTAGGAATTAATCTAACTAAAGAAGTACAAGATTCATTGAATGTAAACTACAGTACTATGAAAAAATGATCATAGTGGATTTCAGAAAAATGGAAAGATATCCCCTGATCCTGGATAGGTAGAACCAACATTGTGAACATGGTCATATTCCCTAAATTCTTATACAGATTTAATGCAATCCCTATCAAAATACCATCAACATACCTCAAAGACCTGGAGAAATCATTCCCAAAATTTATTTGGAACTGGAAAAGACCTAGAATAGCAAAAACAATCCTGGGCAACAAAGATAAGGCAGGAGGCATTATAATTCCTGACCTAAAAATGTATAACAAAGATACAGTGATAAAATTGACATGGCATTGGCAAAAAAATAGATCTGAAGATCAATGAAATAGATTAGAAGATGCAGAAGCAAATACAAACACACTCAGCCACCTTATTTTCGACAAAGGAGCCAAACAAGCTTACTGGAAGAAATATAGCCTCTTTAACAAATGGTGCGGGAAAAACTGGTTCTCTACATGCCAAAACTACAACTTGACCCAGGTCTGTCACCATGCACTAAACTAACATCGAAATGGATAAAAAATCTACACATTAAAAGAGAAATACTAAGTCTCCTGGAGAGAAAGTAGAAGGAAATCTTGAAGACATTTGGGTCAGCAAACAGTTCATGGACAAAAATCAAAATGCATGTGTAATATGTGAAAGAATCAACAACTGGGACCTCCTAAGAAGTTTTTTCACCTCAAAAGAAATTACTAACAGAATTAAAAGACAACCCATAAATTTTGAAAAGATTTTAACTAATAAGTATTTGAACAAAGGTCTTCTATCTAGTATTTACAAAGAACTAAAAGCCATTAGGACCCCAAAATTCAAAGACCCAGTCCAGAAATGGGCATCTGAAATGAACACACACTTCCCAGAAAAAGGAATTCAAGAAGGCTACAAATACATGAAGACATGCTCCACATCACTAACCATTCATGAAATGCAAATTAAAACAAAACTTGGATACCATTTCACCCCAGAAAGAATGGCTATCATAAAGAAATCAAACAAAAAGAAGTGTTGGGGAGGCTGTGGGGAAAAAGGAACACTTACCCACTGCTGGTGAGAATGCAGACTGGTGTAACCATTATGGAAAGCAGTGTGGGACTCCCTGAAGAACTAGGACTTGAAATCCCATTCAATCCAGCTATTCCCCTACTGGGAATTTTCCAGAAGAACTTAAAACATCATATCATAGTGATATTTATACTCCCGTGTTTATAGCAGCAGAATTTATGATAGCCAAATCTTAGAAACAACCCAAGTGCCCATCATCTGAAGAATATTTGAAAAAGATGTGGTATTTTTATACAATGGAATATTACTCAGCTATAAAGAATGATAAACTAGAAGACTTCATATATAAAAGCATGTTTCTTGAAGATATATTCATATGTGAAATAAGACCTCCATTTGTAAATATCATATCATTTCCCCAGTGTAATAACTAAAAAGAAGAAATAAAAATTGAAAGGCATAACACAGTTGAATGAAAA
>PVKN010019589.1:0-16299 GCA_004027915.1 Capromys pilorides | reverse complement strand
TTGTTCTCTTTATTAATTTGTATGTTGCTCCCTTCCTCCTTTCCCCCCCCACGCTCCCTCCCCTCTCTCTCCCTCTGTCTTCTTTCCTCCCCTTCCTTTCTTCGTTTCTCTGTTGCCCAAATCCTAATTTACCACCCTCCTGTCTCAGCCTCCTTGTAGGTAGATTAAAAGTGTGCACGAAACCAGGTTGGGTTTTTGCTGAATCTCCAGTGAGGGTCATTCTCTTTCCTCCGAGGGCCACTGGAAATACACAAGAGGGAGCTTAGCTTAACACATAGCATTCGGGTTACTGCTGACATTGATCTGATATGAACAGGGATATTTAAAATCCTACAAATCAAAAGACACTCCCAGGGCCGGCGAGATGGTTCAGTGGTCTAAAGCGCCTGCCTAGGAGGGCTCAGGCAACTGCGGGGACTACAGTTCGATCCCCGGCACCACATGCTGCACCAGCGCCACCACCAGGGCAGGCTGAGCCAGCCACAAAATGAATAAATAAAGAAACAAACAAGCACAACAAGCAAACAAATAAATAAATAAATAAAATTTAAAAAAAAAAAGACACTCCCATGCCACAAGTAATTTCCCTGCCCCAACAGCAACAGGTATTAGCAATTGAGAATCACTTGAGTGGGAATGAATTATTAGAATTCATATTTTTCAGCTATATAATCTTACCAGGGGAAAACACTTTACTATTGTATATTTCCACATCTTGGCTTGGGACTCCTTTTTACATATGGAGATTGTTCCTTCTTGTCTTATTGTCATTTTGCTTTCTGGAGTGTCCCCAGCAGTGCCCTTGGCATTGCTAATCAGTAACCTAAGAAGTACACAGGTGGAGTGGCAACCCGAGTGTCAGAAGCCAGCCTCATTATAGTCTTAGATCTGTGTTTTTAGCTGTGAATGGAGATGTGTCGATTTCTGTCCGTAGTAACATCCCAGGTGGAGAACTGCACTCCCAAGGAGCCCTGACCCTCCTAGACCCTCAAGTGGAAAAAGAGCTCCGGGCTGATCATTTGCATAAGTTCCCTTATTCTTTCTCTTGCTCGCTAAAACAACGTACGGTTCATTGTCACAAGACAGACTGGCACTGATTTAAAGTTAGCTAAATTGTTAGGGGCCGGCCAGATAGCTCAGTGGATTAAAGCACCGTTTAGGCAGACCCAGGGGACAGGGGTTTCAATCCCCGGGCCTGCTGTGCCAGCCCCACCCCCAAGACGCACTGAACCAGCAACTCTAAGCCAGCACTCTGTACGTGGTGGTGCTCACCTGTAATCCCAATTCTTGGGAGGCTGAAAAACAGGAGAATCACTACAAGTCCCATCTACGTAGTGAGACCCTGTAGACCCGGTACTAAATACAAAAAAATAAAAATAAAAATAAAGTAAAATAAAATTAACTAAATTGTAACAGGAGATGTAATGAGTTGGCTCATCTTTTATAATTAATTTTTACATCCTACGGTCTGTGCTTTCCCTAGGAACTGCAGTTCCTTGAAAAGATGAAGTGACATTTGCCCCTTTCCTTTCCAAAAAATTTACACAGTAAGTTTTACCTATTTATTTACTTATTTATTTATAGTGGTATTCGATACAGGGTCTCACACAGATAGTAATCCTCCTGTTTTCAGCCTCACAAGCACTGGGATTACAGGCGCGTGCCACCGCACCTAGTCTCAATCAGCGTGTCTCAGCACACCCCAGGGGCGGGGGCGGGGGCGGGGGCGGGGGCGGCACAGCACGCCAGGGATTGCACCCCAGTCCCGGCGTCTGCCTGAGCGGGCGCTTTCGTCTGCTGAGCTGTCTCGCTGGCCCACTAAGTTTTATTTAGAAAGCTGCTAAAATCACTTTCCAAGTTAACTGCATCAAAATAAAAATGAAGGCGGATTTGGTTGTGCAAGAAGTGCATTGCAGTTGTGCGATGGCTTCCGGCAAAGCCGGTTCTGGTGCGTCTCACGATGTGATTGGTGGAGGCCTTCATATCCCGTGGGCTTTCAGAGCTTGTTTTAGAAATGGATTGAAATCACATTAATGTACCCTGCAGGGGGAAAGGGGGAGACCTCACCTGCCAAGCCCTGCGAGCGGATCAGGAAGCATGAGAAAGCCCACGCAGACCTCTGGATAAACAAGGGTGTGAGAGGGGACAAGACGAGCAGTCTCTCTCTGATTAGGTTCTGTTGGGACCTTTGAGGTGCACACGGTGATCACACTCATGATAAAGAATTTGTGCCTGTACAGGATTGAATTTATTTTCCCCATCTCCCTCCCCTCCCCCTTCAGCCCCTCCCCCATGCCACTTACAAAAGCTTTGTTTCCACGCTTTCCTTGTTTTCTCATTTCTTTTACTTTTCCCTTCTTTCCGTTCCACGTCCCCTTTATGTTGTCCCCCTCCCCCATTTGAACATCTTTTTCCTGTTTTACAATACTTGCTATACATTTTGGTCCTGATTTACATTTTCAATTTCTTATACCAGAGAAACAATACAGTATTCACACAGGCACGTCCAATTTATGTCGCTTTTGGTTTAATGTTGATATTTCATTATTCTTTTTTTTAAAAAATGTAGTTAATCTGTCTTATTTGTGGCAATGGGGTATTGCGGTTCCCCCATTACAACTGTATTAGTATGTATTTGATCTTCCTTGCCCATTAATATTTTCGTGTAGTTAAGCACACTGCTGTTTGTTGTGTGTACATTTATGATTGTTAGCGCTTCCTCCTGGATTATGCACTGATCTTGTTGTCTCTTTTAATCCGTCATGGATCGACGGCCACTGTGTCAGCGAGCAGAGTGGCAATCTTCTCTGCTTTCCTGCATGTTCTGTCACGTGGAATCGTTTTCCATTCATCCTCTGACTTTTGCTCAACGTGTTTATGTTTGAATTAAAATGTATTTTTTGTATGGAGCGTATTGCTGGGTCTTTTTTTATTGTTGGGTCCTGCTTCTTGTTCCATTCTGTCTGTTTCTTTTGATTGCAGAACTGAGGCCATTATCATTTATGTATGATATGTACTGGTTTATCCTTGGCATGTTCTTTTCATGTTATTGGTTCTCTTCCTCCCCTCCACTCCCCCCCTTTCACTGTTGGCCTTGCCTTGTGAGTTCACTTAGTTGAGGTTAATGAAGCTGCAGTCATTGTTACCTCTTTCTAGAATGTTCTTGATAACATTTTGGAGTGTTCATGAATTTCCTCAGTTTTTCTTTGTCATGGAAGTATATTATTTCTTCTTTAGTTTTGAAAGAAAGCTTTACAGGGCACATCAACCTGCACTGAAAGTTGTTTTCCTTTAAGGCTTTAAATACTTCCCTGAAATCTCTCTTTGACTTCAGGGTTTGTGTTGTGGAGTCCACTGTGATTCTGATGGACTTTCTAATAGCTTTTGTTGTTCTGTTGTTCTGTTGAATTTCTTGAATCTTCACAATATACACCTTGGTATACATTTTTTTGATCATGGCTAATTTGAGTTCTATATGCCCCCTTATCTGTATTTTAGAGTCCTTTCCTGCTTGGGAAGTTTGATATCTTGACTTCTGTGGACAGGTTGTTTTTCTTTTTTTCTTATGTCATTTCTGCTACCTCCTGCTTTTTCTTTGACTCCAATCAGTCTTCTGTTATTTTTCTTTGTGTGATCTAGAAGCTGTTAGATTGATTTTTTTGGTGGTCTCTTACTATTAAGAAATCCTTCTTTTGAGGATCACTATACACAATCTTGACTTCTATATCAGATACTCTCTTTTCACATTGGCCCATTCTGCTGAATATACTTTCAATGGAATTTTAAACTCCTGGATATGTTTCAGTCTGTTTCCTAGGTTCTGTTTATTTCCTATCTCAAGTGTTCACAGTTTTCATTTTCCTAAGCTCTCCTATTTTTTAAATCTGTGTCTGCTCTGGTGTCACTAACCATATCTTTCATTATGGTTGCCATCTCCATAGCTATCTGAGAAATTATTTCTGATTTTATTTTTTTCTAGAATCTCCTTCATGTGGGTTGTTACTTCTACTATTACCACTTCAGAGAGTCCAAGTGGTGGCTTTTGAATTTTCTTCTTGTTGCCCTCTGGGTTTTCCTTTTGTGGGCTGGAAGCCTGGGGCTGAATCTTGCTTAAGTGTCTTCTAATTTTCTATCTTTTTTAAAACTTTAATTTCTGGATTCCACTTAGATTGTAAGAAAAAATAAAATAAAATAAAAGCTATCAGGTTATGCAGAGCCATCCAGAACTCAAGGGTTAATAAAAACTCCTCTTTCCATTACTACTCACAGGTCCAGTGGTTATACAACCTTCGTGACCAGGAAAACAGTATTTCCTCTTAATCTACCAGGAGTATTTTTCACCATTTGACAGAGAAATCAATGAGTCCTGAGGAAAGAGGGTGTTACTAAATGAAAGAATGGTTCAAGTGTTTCAGACAAGGAGAGTCACTCTTCGGGAGATGTGAGAACGCATCTTGTCATTGGATCCTGTCAAAGTAGAAGAGACGAACACTAGCTTCTCCACAGGGTCCTGCCAAGAGCTGGACCGAATCACAGTTCCCTTGGTCAGCTCCACCTTAATCATTCCTGATCCACAGGGACAAATGCAGAAAGCCAGGTCTTGCTAAGTTTTTACCAAGCTGGTCCACAGAGGCCCTGTGTGTTTTCTGAATGTTTCATATTCCCTGGGGGACTCTGGTCAGTGGAGGTCCCATGATCAGTTCTGTGTGATGAGCCGCATTGGAGGAAAGAGACTATGTGCTAATCCACATTGCCAGAGTCTGATTAATAATCTACAATCTACCTATTTGCAGTCATTTATGTGCCCCAGAGTCGTGACCCAGCAGGCTGTGGACTATGGCTGTGTCATTTTCATTATATTGAGGCAGCAACAAAAATGTTCATTTACAGTAAGTTTGGAAAAACACAACTGAAGCTGTAGGGATAGAATTATTTATTGCTCTAGGGAAGCCGCACCCGAGACAGTCTGCTTCTTATGAATGGGCTCCACCGCAACTTAAATTAGCACATTTTTCCTGAATGAGATCCACAGCCCCAGAGCCAAGGCTGAGAGGGAAGGTTTCCAGCCGCCCTGCAGTACAGGAGTGTGCTGAGCCTGCTGTAAACTTTGCTTGAATTTCTCTCTTCTGTCTTCTTAAACAGTCTTAAATATAAAACCAATTCACACCCTTTAAGGAAAAAAGGGTTATGTTAGGTATTTACTAATCTCCTACTAAATCTCCTGAGGGTGATTAGCATGATTTCCCTAAACCTAGCTGTCCCAAGGTGATTTCTGGCCGTTTCATGAGGGAATTAGTTTCCTTTGTACTTTATGACCGACCTTTCATACTTAAGAATTTGAAATACTCTTAGAAGTCCTGTGCACAGTTCTGCCAGGTTGTCCAGCGGTTATGTAATTATTCTTCATACCCCTGCACATAAATAGGAACAGTCACAGTGTACTAGCAAAACCTGAAATCCCTCCGTGGACGCCAGATGAGTCTGTGGCTCCGGGGCGGAGATGGTGTGTGGCCACACAACTGAGACAAAGAGGTGTCCCGTCACCACAATGTCGCCTCACACTGGCACTTTATTGCCAAACCCAGCGCCTCCCACACCCCTGTGCTCGCCTCTAGATGCTCCTCCCTCGCTCCTCATCTCCACAGTTTACTTATTTTGATTCAGAGTGCTATGTTTGTGTACATGGAGTCCTAACAGGACGCAACCTTTTGAGGTCCCCTCCTCCCACCATCACCATAGTACCTTTAGAATCTATTCAAGTGATGTATGTCAATGTTTTTCTCTTTCTATTTTGGAGAGTGCAAATCAAACCCAGGGGTGAGGTCCCCGCTGAGCTCCATCTCAGGTCCTTCGTACGTTTTTTATTTTGAAACACGGTCGGGCTACATTGCCAGTCTGGCCTCACACTTCCCACCTTCCTTCCTCAGCCTCCTGAGGTTGCAGACAACATACCACTGCTGAATTCTGTTTGTTAATTGTTAACAACTTTGGTGTCTGTATACATGATGGTGTGATGTGTGGCTTTCCTTTTTATTTTTGTCTATTTATTTGTGTGTGGGGGGAGGACCGGGGTTTGAACTCATGACCTTGCACTTGCCAGTCAGGCACTTGTGCCACGGAGCTATCTCTCCGGCCCCCTGTCTATTTTATTCTCTTTGGTTCTAGAATCAAGATAATATTGTCTTTATCAGTTGTGAAGTGCTTCTTCTATTTTTGAAAGAAACCATGGGGCATTGACAGTCAGTTGCTTTTTAGATGTTTGGTAGAATTTTGCTGTGCCACCAACAAAGCCTAAGGATTCGTTTTGGGTGAAGCTGTCATTTACTTCATTTTATGTCTTGTTGTGTTGAGACAGGGTCTTGCTGTGTAGCTCAGGCTGGCCCTGAACTCTCTGTGCAGCTCAGGCTGGCCTCAAACTCATAGTGGTTCTTCTGCCTTTGCCTCCCAAGTGCTGGGATTCTAGGGGTGGCCACCTATAATAGGGGTGGCCACCTATAATGCCAGATGTGGGGGGAGTTTTGTATCATGAATTCAGTTGTGTCAACGGATGTGAGCGCTGTGGTAGTTTGTTTTTTAAGGAATTGTTCTGTGTCCAAGGTACCAAATGATATGTCTAGAACTAGCCACAGAGTCCTCTTTCTCTGTTGCTGTCTGCTGGGTCTGCAGTGAGGGCCCTGACTGTTGCCAGTGGGGGGCTTTTCTGTCTTCCAGCTGAGGCCTTCAGCGCCCTCAGCCTTCTCTCAGCTCTGCTTTACAAATCACACCGGACGGACTCCAGCGTACGTCATGTTCATTTCCACACAGCTTAGTGTATTCTTAAATATTGTCCTTAAGCCTCTCGGTTAGCTTTATGGAAGTAGAAGAGTAAAGCAACCACACGGGGTGCTCAAGAGCTATTCCATCAAGGCCAAAGGGGTCATTTACGGGCAGGCGCGTGAAGTCAAGGAAGCTGTCGCACCCACAGGTCTTAGGAAAAGCAGGCCTGGCGCGGTGTGCCAGCGCCCTAGGCCCAGGACTCCCAGGAAGGGACTGACAGCAAGCAGGCCAGCGGCTGAGACGTTGAGGAGCCCGGGCCAGGGTGAAGAACATGAGCACAGGGCATGAGGGGTTTGCAGCCCCTGGGTTGCAGTCGGGGAGGACAAGAAGACTTCCACAGAATCCAGCCTTAATTCTGCGGCGCTCACAGCCTGGATGCAGGAATTTTAAGGAAGCAAGAAGATAGGAAGCTCAAGAGATCTGTAATACATGCTTGATGAATTATGCAGTAGTGTAGTGGGAAAGAATGGTTACATTTGTTAACAAACTTTGGCTTGACTCCATTATTGTCAGAGAAACACTACATGCAGGATTTTATTTACGTACTTATTTATTTTTGTATATTTTTTTAGGGAAGGGTCTACAGGGTGTCAGGGTCTCATTACTAGATCCAACTCGTAGTGATCCGCCTGTTTACAGCCTCCCAAGAGCTGGGATTACAGGCGTGCGCCACCATGCCGAGTCTCAATTTCAGGGGGATCGAACCCCAGCCCCTGCGCCTGCTTACAGGCACTTTAATCCCCTGAGCTATTTGGCCGGCTCCATGCAGGATTTTAGATCTTTCTATTTTTAGGTTATTTTATTAGCCAAGCTATAATCTCTTCAGTCATGATTCACGTACATTTGAAAAGAATGTGTGTTTTTTTCTAGTGTCAGGTGGAATGTCCAACAAATTTCAGTTAGGTCAGGTTGTTTGGTGAGGGTCATTGTTCTGTATTATTATTAATATTCTGCTTAATTTTTCTGTCAGGTGTTGATAGTGACAATAGTTGATACCCTGCGCATCGTTTTCTTCCTAGTATTCAGAGTAGAAGATACAGGTTTACTAATTCATTTATACAATATTAGCACAAAACTTCCTTTTTTATCAATTAAGAGAAAGAAGCTAGCTATGTACCTACCCTAACTATCTTGTATGTATATGAGTTGTTGGGTTTTTTTCCATTTTTCTTTTCTTTCTTTCCCCTTTCCTGGCACGGTTTCCCTTTTCCTTCGCAGTCTCTTCCCCAGTCGCAGTATCTGTCACACATTTCAGATCTGACCCATTCGTGCATGACTCTGCACCTGGCAGACCGTGCAGTGTCTACCCAGGTGAGTCTAATTGATTTCACTCGCCATGGTCTCCAGTTGCATCCGTTTACCTGTAAAAGTCTCCACTTGTCCTTCCTCATGACTGAATTGTTTTTCATTATATCAAAAAAAAAAATCTTTTTCACCCACTCTTCAGCTGATGGGCGTCTGGGTTGCGTAGCTGTTGAAAGAGCGATGACCGTCTCTGCCTCGACCGGGTGTGCCTCTGCATCTCTACCGTCTCTCTTCCAGTTCTATTAGGTTTTTTCCATGTGTTTTACAGCTTTGTTGTTTGGTGACGTCATTTTGTAGTGGGGTTTCCTTCCTTGATAGGTTAGCTCCTCTCCCCCCCGCCATGGGACCCAGGTTCGAACTCACGACCTTGCACTTGCCAAGCAGGCACTTGATGGGCTGCTCTTGGGCACTGCGCGCACTTCTTTCTCTCCCTGACGATCTTCTTGGCTTTAGAGCGTACTCAATTTAACCCTAAGACAGACACTTTATTTCCCTTTTGACAAAGTTTCCATAGTGTACGTCTTCTGCACTTTTACTTTCCATCTACTTACGCAGTAACGCTTGAAATGAATTCTTTTCAGGCAGCACATAGTTGAGCCAGGGTTTCACCTGTCTTCCAATTTTTTTTCTTACTATTTCAATGTAATATAATTACTGCTGCATTAGAAGTTCACTCTAATGTAGCCTCATCAGTTAACTCAGAGTTTAACATGAGAGCTTAACTCAGCCATGTTACTTTTTTTTTTTTTTCTTTTTGAGATAGGATCTCACTATGCAGTTCAGGCTGGCCCTGAACTCATTTTGTAGACCAGGCTGTCTTTGAACTTGCAGCAATTCTCTTGCCTCAGCCACTGATCTCCCCCCTCCCTCCTCCCTCCTCCCTCCTCCCCCTCTCCTCCCTCCCCCCTTCCTATTCTCTCTCTCTCTCTCTCTGATACAGGCTGACTTCAAAATTATACTGATCCTCCTGATTCAGCCCCCCCTGCTCTGGGTTCACAGGCATGCACTACCACGCCCAGTTTCAGGCACAGTGAGCCCAGGGTTCCAGAGCTGGCATGGCATGGCAGGTAGTACCGGGGATCGAACTCAGATCTTTGCATTTGCCAGGCAGGCACTTATTCTGCTGAGCTATCTTCCCATCCCAGCAGTCTTCCTTCTGTCCCTCAAATCCTACCTGGCCACCCACCCTGAGGGCAGGCAGCCTTAATTCTAACACCTCACCAGGAATCTGTCCCAGGCACACACCGAGGATCCCATCATCACACACATGGGATCAAGCCACCTTCAGAAGACTCTGCCTCTGCCTGTGCCAGGCTTCATGGGATGCCTAGATGCAAGCTATAACATTTCTTCCTAAGTGCATCACTGGCTAGCATGTGACACAGGGCCCAGCAGACATGGGATCACTCTAAAAAAAGAATAAAATGAAAGTTTATTAAAGGAAAGAAAGGCAGCTCAGCGCCGCATGCTGCCTCAGCGTCTAGCAGGGAATGTGACACTTTTATAGAGCCTCAGGAGAACATAATGGGGCCAGGCAGATAGCTCTGGGGATTAAAGCACCTGCTCAGAAAGAATGTGATCCTCATTGTGCTGGGCCGGCCCTGCCCTGAGGGCGCACTGAGCCGGTGACTGAGACTGGGCACGGCGGTGTGTGCCTGTCATTCCACCACTTGGGAGGCTGACAACAGGAGAATCACTGCAAGTCTGACCTATGTAGTGAGACCCTGTGCTAAGTACATTCAGAAAAAAGACCAGTAAGCTGAAATTGCAGAGAAAATATTTTAAGAATCCAAGATTGCACAAAGATGAAATAAATTGTATCGGGTGGTTGACATTTTCCATCTCTAACTCATATATGATATATCCATAAGAAATTCAGATATATTAGAGTTATCATAGGCAAGATTTAAACATTGTTCAGCTCATTAGTAAGGACGGCCTTCATGTTCTGATTATTTCATAATTTATCTGACTGTATGGGTGATTATGCTAGATTTGAATTGCAAACACTAGGGCCAAGGCCAATATTTGATTCACGTTTTGTGTGAAACTCAAAACTGTGAATATCATACCATTCAATTAAATTATCTGTTAGGGGCCAACGAGATGGCTCAGCGGTCTAAAGCACCTGCTTAGGAAAGCTTAGGCAACCACAAGAACCGCAGTTCAATCCCCAGCACCACATGCTGCGCCAGCCCCACCCTCCAGGGCAGGTTGAGCCAGCCACAATAAAATAAATAAAGGCTTCACCTTGTGCATGAAGTCTTTAAAAAAAAAAAAAAAAAAAAAAAAAAAAAATATATATATATATATATATATATATATATAATAAAATAAATCATCTATTCAATTTTGATTTTCTTGAAAACTGTCTGCTAACAAAGAGAATAGATTTCAACTTGCCAATTGCAAGAATCCTATCAAATATTTATTGTTTGAATAAAACCTGAATAATTGAAAAATTTACATGTTCATGTTAGATTTTATGGGGAATGTGTTCGCAGGTGAGGTGTTGCTAGAGATCAAACCTAGGACGCCTCACATACTCTTGGTAAGTGTTGTACGGTTGAGCTACAGGCCTAGAGCCTTAGAATTAGATGTCAGGATTTTCATCCACTATTCCTCAGCTCAAAGAGAAGTTTCACGTAGATTATGGTAAGGAGCCCTGCCGTACTGTGCACATGAATGTTAAGCAGTTTGAAGGAAACAAATTTAATTTCACATACTCTTTTGATTCTCTAATTATTCAGAATTCATAGATGAGATGAAGAATGAAAATAAAGGGCCATAAACCTGATCGCCAACAACTGGAATACTCCACGTTAGCGGGGTAATTATGGCAGTCTTCAGTGGGGCCCATACTGTGACGGTCGTGACATTTCGCCTGCTGTCCCCTTCCGTCACCAGGAAGCATACCCAGACATGTCTGAGAGGAGCAGATGGGCAGGCATCCCCGTGCGTGTTTCCTGAGGGCATCACCGGAGGTCGACAAGCCCTTTTCCTTATATGAGTCCTCACTGTCCTGTTAGACAGTTCATGTGACTCAGAATTGGGTATTTATGTGGGTGCCCCCTACTGCCGCACCTGCCATGCCTGAGGCAATGTTTCAGATGCAAAAATGGGAACCGATTTTTTTCTGACACTGTCAGCCCTGGGCAGGGTGAGCCCTGTCACCGTTCTCTGTGGACACACTTTGGAATGTGGATTGAAGCCCTCTGTGTTAGTTACCCCCCAGACATTGTGAAGCAATTAGAATGGGAAAATAGCTTTTAATTATAATTCATCCTGGAAGCCAGATGTTTTGTCTCTATTGCTGATAAAATAATTTTATGTATCATCTGTAAATTTAAAGGAAGTTATAATAAAACCATGTCTGTGGACTAGTCTGATAATCACTGGCTAATAGCTGATGTTATCGTACACCTTGAAGATCAAGTGTATATTTTTAATAAGGAAATGTCTACTGTTTAGACCACAGAAAATTCAGACTTATCAGTACTAAGTGGGAAGGAATAAAAACCGGGGAATATCCAGCTATTTCGTATTAGTTCTGAGTTATAATTTCTAATAGATTGTGCTTTTGAAATAACTGCTAACAGTAAATAATTCTTTTTACAACTGCGGAACGCTGCATGAATTAGCGTGTCATCCTTGCTCAGGGGCCACGCTAATGTGCTCTGTATCATTCCAATGATAAATTTTAATGAATCACCCAGGAGTGTATGTTTGTACCCACGCAGAGTCATTTTACCGGGCTACATCACAACTGGACCAAATGTGCTGCAAACACGTTACCTGTAGGACAGAGAGAGAAAGCTCTTCCTCGGCCTGCAGCCTGCCGGTGTAGGGACGGCGTCCCCGCGCTCCCCCGACCAACCGCAGTGGGGCCGCTGCCAGCCTGGGCCCCGCCTCCTTTCTGTAATCTGATTACTCCGTGGTTTCCTCCCCCTGCGTCCTTTCATTCACTGGCCCCATCATCTGGACCAACTTAAATTTCACTAGGGTAGTACGCCCGGCGGCTTTCTTATTTTTTGCCTGACCTGCCGTAGGATGCTTGGTACGATCTGGCATTCCTGGTCTACGGTAGCATCTCTGCGAAATTAGCCACTAGTGCCCTGGGTTGGGCGCAGGCAGTTCACAAAACTGCAAAAGTAATATTTGCACCAATAACTTTGAGAAACATTATCACCTCTACACACTGTACTCTGTAACTACGAGGAGAACAACAATATGCATTGTATCAAATACTGGAAAGGTAATGCTAACGTGTTTTGAAACTGTCACATTGTTATTTCTTATTAAATGCAATAATAAAATAAAATAAAAAAGAAGCCGCCCCAGCTTTTCAGGGAGCAGCGCTGTCCACTAGGTGGCGGCAGCCGCAAAGCAGCGGCCTTCTAAGTGGACAGTGACAGTGGAGGGAGCGGAGCCCTGGCCCTGCGCGTGTCCCTGACCCTGTGGACGCTTGGGCGCGCTGTGGCCGGTCCCTCGAGGGCATTGTGGCCGCAGGAGCGTCTAAATCACTTTGTGAGTAGCTTTCGCTAGCGTTTTCCTACCTGTGCTGATGCACCCATGGGATAACACCAATTCATGGGACGACTGAGTCCTTTTATTTTATTTTATTTCATTTCATTTCATTTTATTTTTGTCTTTTTGAGACAGAGTCTCGCTATGCAGTTCAGGCTGGCCTTGAGCTCACTTTTGTAGCCCTGCCTGGTCTTGAACTTACATCAGTCCTCCTTCCTCAGCCTCCCAAGTGCTGGGATTACAGGCGTGCAGCACCACGCCCAGCCCTTGCAGGCTTTGAACGGTTCGCTGAGCCCGAGATATGACCAACGGTCTGCACAGTACTGACTAGGCGCGTGTGCTGAAGTGGCTGGAATGGTGCTGCGCCGGCCTCAGCCCCTAATTACGTTCTCCTGTCTAAATTAAGGCTTGGGGTGCACAGGGGGCCCCCACCCCGCAGCACTTGTGCAACGGCAGCGTTGTTTTAGCAGGCAGCTAGCTATGCACCACCCCCAAGTGGAAAGCTGAGATCCACGGAAGGGGGAAAATAAGGGAAAAAAATCCCAGCTGGGGACACGGAAGCTTGAATCTGTATGTAGCGAGTAGTTTTATCAAAACTCTCAGTATGAGCAACAAACTAAACACAGTGTTGTAACGATTTCAGTGTTAATTAAAAGCTGAAATTCAGCCCATGAGAGAAATGTAACTCCACCAAAACGTACGTGTTCTCAAACTGGAGCTGTATTTGAGCGGCCAGGGCTGGTGGCTTCCCAAGGTGCTGTTTTTAGGCAGCCACGTGAACTGATCTGCCTTGCTGAGTGCTCCTCCCTCTTTTCCCTCACGGACTTTCAGCCCTGGGTAAGGACAAAGCCAGCCTGAATCCTGGGGATGGCAGAGTGTAGTGGTTGACACATTGTGTCGACTTGCCAGGCTCGATAAGTTTTATCTATTCATTGTGTCAACTTGGCGGAAGGCAGTTGTTCGATACATTTTATCAATACATTGTGTCAACTTGGTGTGATGACGATGGTTGATACATTTTATCCATTTGGCTGCATAGCCTGGCTGTTTCACACTGGGAGCCATGAAGGCGCTGCCCGAGAATAACATGGACTTTATCTCCTGGTTTCCTGCACAGACTCCTCAGCCTCAAGTTTGGACCCTTCAGCTTTCTGTAGCAGATTCTTCTGCCTTCCTTTTCAGTCACAAGAGATGTTAGGAACTGGTAGAAACCGGTAAAGACCAGTAGAGACCGGTAGGGACAGAACATTTTCAGTCAGTATAAAAGCCTTGGGACTGAATCCTTCAGTTGGCAGTGTGCAGATGCTCTCAGCATGCTTTCCCATCTGACTCAGACTGGCACATTTTGTGTTATATCTGTTCCTTGTATTATATCTGTTCCTCTAGTAAAACCCTGACTAGAGCACAGATCCACATGAGAACCCACAACTAGTAGGGATGTGAGTTCTTTTTCGTGTGATGAAGAGATGTTAAAATTGATCATGATGACAGGTGCAAAACCCTGTGAACATACAGGGAATCTTTGGATTATGCACTAACTGGGTGGTTGTGTGATACTCAAATATCTTGATAAAGCTGTTTTTTTTTTTTTCTTTTTGTGGGACTGGGGTTCAAACTCACGACCTTGCACTTGCCAGGCAGGCGCTTGTGCCATGGAGCTATCTCCCCAGCCCCCTAAAGCTGTACTTTAAAAAAAAAATAATTATTTAGATAAGGTAGCTCAGCTGGAAAGATGGCTTGGTGACATAAGTGCCAGGCTGGCAAGTGCAAGGTCTTGAGTTCTATCCCTGGTAGTGAAAAGAAAAATAAATAAATAAATAAGTAAATACATAAAACTCTAGCTGTAATCAAATTGTTTATATATGAGGCTGGTGTTAACTCAGAGTCCACTGTAGTGAGGTTTTTGTTGTTTTTCATTTGAAAAGGACAAAAAGTTTGTCATTTATATCTGTATCTGAGTCCTCTTAGGTGTGATATGATTAGCTTTCTTAAGTCTTTAATTCTTATCAGCACTCTCTCTAGTTTTACTTTAAAATTTGAGAAAAACTGAAATACGAAAGTAAAAAGTCTCTAACGAATAAAAACAACCCAAAATATTTAAAATAATGTGTAATTATTTTGAAGTATAAAATATGTATATTAGATAAGTGCTTCAATCATGTCATTACTTTTGGAAGTAAAACTGAAATATTTTACTTGTCAATACATTTTCTTCTAAGGCAGCTGCCTGAGTGTTTATTGACCACTTACTATGCACCAGGCCTTGAAGTCACTTATTCTTTTTTTTAAAATTTTATTTATTTATTTGTTTGCTGGTTTTGTATGCTTCTTTCTTTATTTTATGGCCGGCTCAGCTTTCCCTGGTTGTGGGGCTGGTGCAGCACGTGGTGCCGGGGATCGAACCGCAGTCCCTGCAGTTGCTGAGCTTTCCTAAGCAGGCGCTTTAGACCACTGAACCATCTCGCTAGCCCCTGAAGTCATTTATTTTTATCAGTTTCCTTATGTTATTTACAGCCCTATGTCCATTTTTTAGATAAGAGAACTGAACAACAAAGAGATCAAATTAATTGTAGTCATACAGCTAATCAGCAAGGGCTAGTGAGCCAACACACACACACACACACACACACGGATGCACGTGCATACACACACGCACGCACATGCACACGCCCCTAAGTGTTCAGTGGGAGAGACGGTCTGGTTAGTTTTCCAGCAGTCTTCTGAAGAAACAGTGACCTGAAGATAAAAGTAGTATCTGAAATGAACTGTAATGTTTGCTTTCTGATGGGCGATCCTGACCTCCATCCCTTGCAAAAGCAGGCCCACAGGCTGTTCAGTGACGCTGTGCGCCCTTAGGTGTGGGTGTCACCCGCCAGCTGTGTGAGGTGCCAATTCTTTTCTTTTTTTTTTTTTGTATTTTAGGGAATGGTCTATAAGGTTCACGGTCTCACTACTAGATCAGACAGCTGGGATTACAGGCGCCCGCCACCATGCCCAGTCTCAATTGGCATCTCAGTGTGCCCTGGGGGTGGAGCCAGCAGGCAGGCTCCAGGATTGAACCCCTGGCACTTTAATCCACTGAGCTACTTGGCCAGCCCAAGGTGCCAATTCAACTCCTGCAGAGTTGCGGGTGGGGGGCCAGAGTGCAGAACTTTCACATTATTGGAAAAGAAACTGAGTTAAGAGTGCTCATGTGGACTGTTGAGAAGGCCAACCTAAACTGTCCAGTCTGTTTGGAAGATGTTTCGGGCTTGTTCTAGGGATGGATCAGAATTTGTACAGCACTTTCCAGCTTCAGTCTAATCATTACAGTAAGCTACGGTTTCTTGGAGAGAAATGGGCTAAAGTAACCTTATCTGGTCCTTTACAGCCTGTAATTCAATACAGTTCTATAAACCAAGTATTCTGCCCCTGATCAACTTGCTTCATTTTGAAATATCTACAACTGTAGGCAGCAGGATCAGTGTAAAATTTTGGAATTTTCCACAGAAGAAAGTTCTAAAAATGCCTAAACTTAAGAGATGTTCCAAATAATTAAGATGTCTACATTCAAAGAAAAACAACAGCTGGGTGTGGTGGCACATGCCTGTAATCCTGGCACTCAGGAGGCTGAGGCAGGAGGAGCCTTGTGAATTCAAGGCCAGCCTGGAC